>RCUC01133355.1:0-56661 GCA_003697995.1 Taxidea taxus jeffersonii | reverse complement strand
ATTTCCTCTTGTGATTGAGTTCTAGCTTCAGAGCATTGTGGTCTGAAAATATGCAGGGAATGATCCCAATCTTTTGATACCTGTTGAGACCTGATTTATGACCCAGGATGTGATCTATTCTGGAGGATGTTCCATGGGCACTAGAGAAGAATGTGTATTCTGTTGCTTTGGGATGGAATGTTCTGAATATATCTGTGATGTCCATCTGGTCCAGTGTGTCATTTAAGACCTTTATTTCCTTGTTGATCTTTTGCTTGGATGATCTGTCCATCTCAGTGAGGGGGTGTGTTAAAGTCTCCTACTATTATTGTATTCTTGTCAGTGTGTTTCTTTGATTTTGTTACTAATTAGCTTATATAGTTGGCTGCTCCCATGTTAGGGGCATAGATATTTAAAATTGTTAGATCTTGTTGGACAGACCCCTTGAGTATGATATAGTTTCCTTCCTCATCTCTTATTATAGTCTTTGGCTTAAAATCTAATTGATCTGATATAAGGATTGCCACCCCAGGTTTCTTCTGATGTCCATTAGCGTGGTAAATTGTTTTCCACCCCCTCACTTTCAATCTGGAGGTGTCTTCAGGTCTAAAATGAGTTTCTTGTAGGCAGCATATGGATGGGTTTTGTTTTTTTATCCATTCTGAAACCCTGTGTCTTTTGATTGGGGCATTTAGCCCATTTACGTTCCGGGTAACTATTGAGAGATATGAATTTAGTGCCATTGTATTGCATGTAAGGTGATTGTTACTGTATATTGTCTCTGTTCCTTTCTGATAATACTTTTAGGGTCTCTCTTTGCTTAGAGGACCCCTTTCAATAGTTCCTGTGGAGCTGGTTTGGTGTTTACAAATTCTTTCAGTTTTTGTTTGTCCTGGAAGCTTTTTATCTCTCCTTCTATTTTCAATGATAACCTAGTTGGATAAAGTATTCTTGGCTGCATGTTTTTCTCGTTTAGTGCTCTGAATATATCATGCCAGTTCTTTCTGGCCTGCCAGGTCTCTGTGGATAAGTCCGCTGCCAATCTAATATTTTTACCATTGTATGTTACAGACTTCTTGTCCCGTGCTGCTTTCAGGATTTTCTCTTTGTTGCTAAGACTTGTAAATTTTACTATTAGATGGCAGGGTGTGGACCGATTCCTATTGATTTTGAGGGGTGTTCTCTGCACCTCCTGGATTTTGATGCTTGTTCCCCTTGCTATATTAGGGAAATTCTCTACAATAATCCTCTCCAGTATACCTTCTGCTCCAATTTCTCTTTCTTCTTCTTCTGGAATCCCAATTATTCTAATGTTGTTTTGTCTTATGGTATCACTTATCTCTCGAATTCTCCCCTCGTGGTCCAGTAGTTGTTTGTCTCTCTTTTGCTCAGCTTCTTTATTCTCTGTCATTTAGTCTTCTATATCACTAATTCTTTCTTCTGCCTCATTTATCCTAGTAGTAAGAGCCTCCATTTTTGATTGCACCTCATTAATAGCTTTTTTTATTTCAACTTGATTAGATTTTAGTTCTTTTATTTCTCCAGAAAGAGCTTTTATTTCTCCTGACAGGGTTTCTCTAATATCTTCCATGCCTTTTTCGAGCCCGGCTAGGACCTTGAGAATCGTCATCCTGAATTCCAGATCTGACATATTACCAATGTCTGTATTGATTAGGTCCCTAGCCTTCGGTACTGCCTTCTGTTCTTTTTTTTGTGGTGAGTTTTTCCGCCTTGTCATTTTGTCCAGATAAGAATCCGATGTTCTCCTTGTTAAGTGAACTGGGTCTTGGCTGGATTTCTTTTTGATCTTCTGGGGGAGGGGCCTGTTGTAGTGGTTCTCAAGTGTCTCTGCCCCAGGCGGAATTGTACCGCCCTTACCAGGGGCCGGGCTAAGTAATCCTCTCAGGTTCGCTTTCGGGAGCTTTTGTTCCCTGAACGCTTTCCGTAGAGTTCCGGAGGACGGGAATGAAAATGGCGGCCTCCCAATCTCCGGTTCTGAGGAGCCGAGAGCTAGGGGCCCCAGTCTTCAGTGCGCCTTCAGAGAAAAGCGCTTAATCACTCCCGTCTCCCCAGCCTCCGGCCGCGCTTGGAGATAATCGTGCGTAATCAGTCCTGTCTCAGTGGCTTCTGGGAGCGCTCTGAGCTCACCCAGCCTGTGACCAAGCGTCTCTGCCTCTGGCAGAGCCCCACCTAGAGTCTCCCAACCCCGTAGATCCCTGAGCTCTCCTGGGTCGGAGTCTCCCCGGATCTTGTGGGGACCCCTGGCACAGCGCACCGGCCCGTGTCACAGACCACGGCTCTGGGAAACCCCGAGTTGAGAGCTCACTCCTTGGCTCTGTCTCCGCAGCCAGCTTCCCCTTTCTAATACCTGTGAGCTCTGTGACACTCAGACATCCCCGATCCTTCTGTGACCCCGCAGGACCTGAGTCCACGCTGTCCCTATGAGGTCTTCTAGCCTCTGGAGCGATGTCCCTCCGTGGAGCAGACTTTTAAAAGTCCTGATTTTGTGCTCCGTTGTTCTGCTGCTTGCCGGGAGCTGGCCCCTCCCCCCGGGGTCTATCTTCCTATCGTGTTGGTTGGATTCACTTCTCCGCTGGTCCTACCTTTTAGAAAGTGGTCGATTTTCTGTTTCTAGAATTGTTTTTCTTTTCTTCAATCTCCTGTTGGATTCGTAGGTGTTCGGAATGGTTTGATAGGCTATCCAGCTGATCTCCTGCTGCCTGATGTCGTCTCAGCCTGCTACTTCTCCGCCATCTTGACTCCTCCCTCCAGTTTTGTGTTGTTTTCCTATTTTTGCTTTTATAGGTCCTAATCAGTGATGTTATTACTCAAGTATATTACTAGAAATGGGATTATTATTTGTGTGTGTGTGTTTAAGAAATGGGGTTATTATATAAAGGGAATGCATAATTTAGATTTGGATTCTTATTGCCAAGTGGCCTAATAGAAAGATAGTGTTAATTTATACCCTAACTGTAGTGCAGAGTATAAATTATATTTTCCCATAACTTGCTACCAAAAGTATTATAAATTATTGCTTTTGGTTAACATCTTGGCATAGATTGATAGATTGCTTTTATCTTATTGTTTTAATGCCTTTTTGGGTTTTTATTGAGTTTCAAGAGCTCTTTGCATACTCTACATGTCAATTCTGCTTGTTATATATATTGCAGATATTTACAATTTTGTCTTTTAATTTTGCTTATGCATTTTTAAAATTCTTACAGAATTACTAAATTTTTATGTAGTTTACATATTAGTCTTTTTCTTTACTATTCTATTTCTTGGCAGAAATAAGATTAATCTCAGTTTCTTATTCGTCATCTTTTTACCACTTTGGCTAATCTTCTGGAAGCTTCAGATACAGAATTTTTGTATATTATACATGTGTCTGGTGGAGAAAAAAAATAGACTAATAAATTCCATAGCATTTACACAGATATGTGGGGAATGGATTTCAGAATCTATCCATCTCTTAATGGTCTTATAATATAATGGAATTGACTGTTTCGGGATTTGGGAACATTCTGTCCTAGATTATACCTGTTAAGCTGAATAAAGAGGAGTTGTTACACAGTGTTCAGTTTTACCCACAAAATAAAACTTTTAGTGATTGAAATATAAAAATGTGAAACCTATTAAAATTGAAAACAAGGTAATATGATCAGCTATAGTATATGGATAAAGTAATTCTCTGAAAAGATATAAAAATGCTAGAAATTTTTTTTCCTTAGAAGCAAACATGATAGTGAGAAATTCCCAGGTCAAAATGTACATGAAAGCAGGAATTTAGAAGCAGAATATTAAAACTGCTTTTCCTCTGAGAATATTTGCCACATTCTAGGAAACTTTTACTTTAGTTTTGAGGGCCTTACAAAGCACAGGGTATAGAAACTAAAGCCCATACATGCCCAGGGAGGGGAGTCTAATAGGATATTCCTTCCCTATAAAACTGGACTCCAAAAGAGCTATGATCAGAGAGTATGGTTAAACCAAGATTAAAACTCTTCTCATGTTCTTGCTTACCGGAGGCTATAAGAATATTTGCTTTGGACTTGAAAAAAATTGTTCCTAAGAAGTTATAACCATAAGCCTTCCTTTGCAGCTCAAATTCAGTGTCGCCTGGTCTAACAGAATCTCAGATTGTGAATTTCAAGATTGTTCTAGGTGCTGGGCAGAGGAAATGAAAGTCTTCTCAGGTTGAATACATTTTTATCTTTGGTCCTAGGAAATTCCCATAAACATTTTTCTTAAGAATTATCTCACAATAAAATATAGCCAAGCAAACAAGGAAGTAAAGTACCATGAGTAAGAAGCAGCAGAAACAGTTGACAGAAATGAACCCACAAAAACTTGAGAATTTGGACTTAGCAGATAGAGATGATAAAACAACTGTTTGTTAGGTTTACAGAAAGGTAGAAAATATCTGCAGGCAATCAGAAACTTGGGAGATTTGAAAAAGACCTGAACAAAACTTATAGAAATAAAAAATGTAGTAATTACAATGAAAAACTCAATAGAGGGGTGCCTGGATGGCTGAGTCAGTTAAATATCTGATTCTCAATTTTTGGTTCAGGTCATGATCAGGGTTGTGAGATCGAGCACCATATTGAGTTCTGTGCTCAGTGTGAAGCCTGCTGTCCCTCTCCCTCTGCTCCTCCCCATCCCTGACTTGTGTGCGTGTGCACTCTCTATCTCAGATAATAAAATCTTAAAAAAAAAAAAGAAAAACTCAGTGGATGTGGTTAGCATTAGATTAAATACAATGAAAGAGAACCAATGAACTGGACATAAATTCTTCAGAATGTAGAACAGAAAGATAAGGAAATGGGTAAAAAGAAAGAGATTATAGTATATAGGACAAAGAATGAGAAGGTCTAATAGTATTTTGTCAGTTTTCTAATTGTAGAAGGGAGAAATAATAGGAAGGGAAGCAGTGTTTGAAGAGAGAATGGCTGAGCATTTTTCAGAACTGAGAAAAACACCAGTCCACGAATTTAAGAAATTCTGAGAATTTTAAGTACACATCGAGACACATCATAGTAACATGGAGAACACGGAAACAGAATATCTTAACAGTTGGCAGAGAACAAAAGATGGATCAGCTTTAAAGGAGCTGTAGTGGTTACACTGACAGCTGACTGCTCAGGAGCAGAAATGGAAGCCAGAAAACAGTGGGATAATATCTCAGTGTGGTGGGAAGAAGTTGCTGACATAGTATTCTAAAACTAATGAAAATAACTTCCAGGAAGAAGGGTGGAATAATGACATTTTCAGATGGATTTGTAGAATAGTCTCTGTGAAAAAATATATAGATCTGTTTTTCTGGTTGATCCTAGTATTTAGAATGAAGACTTTTAACATAACCAATTTTGAGCTTCTATTCTTAAAAAGTTGTGTTTACACTTGGTAAATAAAGCTACTCTTTGGAAATACTTTTAGCAATATATTCCAACTTTTGGATCTTTGATCTATTTAGAATCTTCAGTATTGTTGTAAGAAGTCTTTTATGGTAATTAATGCATGCCTTTAAGTCTTGCTGAACCAGTGATGCAATTTTTAAGAGTTTCATGCTCTACTGACTGAGCTTGCCAGGCGCTAGTGATGCAATATTCATATTTGAAATGATGTAAGTCAAACCAAGAAGAATTTGGAGAAAATTGTGTCTTGGTGTTTGCAAAAATAATTCATGTAAATTACTTTGTTCTCCTTTCCCAGTCCTAAATATAAATTTCTGTAGGAAAAAAAGAGTGGGAGATACTTCTAAATCCATGAATAAGGTTAGCATAAATGCAAGTCTACAGTGGTGGGAAGAGCACACAGACCTTAAAGTTGATTAGATGGACTTGGATTAGATCTGGTTCTACCATTTAGTAATTCAGTCTTGATGATGTGACTTAAGACTTCTGATACTTAGTTTTCTCATTTGTAAAATAGGGATACTTTGCAAGTGTATAATACAGTGAGGAATAGAGTAATGTTTGTAAAAAGCACTGTGACTCTTACTGGGTTCTTAACTAGTTGTTACTAATGAGTAACACAGGTAAGTGAATTGAATCTGGCAAGGAATTTGAAATTGTTTTCTGTACAAGTGATATCAAATTGTCATACTTTTAGTGTTGGAAAGTCCTAGACACTGATATTTTTTGAAGTTCAGAAATTGTCAGAATGTGGCTTCATGTACTGATTTGGTGATTAATTTTGTACCAGATCAGCTGTGTATGGTGCCTGCAAATTAGACAACTAAACATTCTTCATGACAGGTAACAGGGAAGGTGAAATCAGTGACTTTCTTTAGAAAGTTAAAAAGATTGCTATATATTCACACAATATATATTTATATCTTTCTGTGTGTGTGTGTGTGTATTTCTGTGTCCTGAGGTTGAAGTTCTTGATGACAGTTAATTTATGGTAAACCTGAATATTTTAGTAATTCGGTCCATAAAATGTTTATAAAGAATGTGCTTAAAACTTCACTGTACTTTTCAGAAGTTAAAGAAATTTGTTGGCCTCCAGTAATTTAGAGTAAGAGCCATCAGAGCACTCTAATTATTGCTATTTGAATTGGGAATCTGACTTCTTTATGAAATATTTAGACCTACATTTTCCTTTCTCTCTCTTTTTTTCCCTCTTTTTGTTGTTTGCGGTCCAGATGTGATATAGAATCTTTTATAATGTTGGGATTACTTGTACACCTTACAAATTATTTTTTTACTCTTTATTCAATATATAGACATTTCCCCTCATTGAATAGTGATAATTATATAGAGCATATTAGCTGATTGCATTTTTAAACCATTCTTCTTATAGCAAACTTTAAAAATTATATAATGAAGACAATTCAGGAGTTTTTATTTTTAGAACTTGACATTTTTAGAATGTTGGTTATAGTAATATGTTACATTTGTAGCTTTTGAGTTTATTCAAGTTATAAAGACAATGACTAAAAACAAATTAGGCATTTCTTATCTTTCAAGAAGTTCTAGGATCGCCAGTCAAATACTTTGAAAATGGTTTGGGTAAAGATTGTGACAAGACTTTAAGTAGAATCACAAATGCTTCCTATTAAGCATGTAAGTGTTTTAATTTTCTTGATTTGAGATACTCATGTGATGCAGAAATTGAATAGTCGCAGATTTTTGTGCAGTTTAGATCATGTGATACTGGTATTCCTCCAGTGCTGCTTTTGATCTTGGAGGTAATCCCTTGTAATCACAAACTTTAAAGAACCTTAAGATTATACTTTCTAAGCTGATATATTTTGCATTAGTAAAAATACATAGGATTAGAGAAGACACTGTATGAAACTCATGTAGACTTTTTTTTTCTTGTTTACATTTGACTTTATTTCATATTTTGAGCTTTGGTTGTTTATAGTCTACAGGCTGATAATTTCTTTTTAACTAGTAGTTGTACTGTGTGAAAAATTATAGGTTAAATTTGAATGAGCCCTGTTTTGTCTTTCATCTCTTCCAATCTTTTATATTTTGAAAATGAGTGTTATTTCATGATATCAAACTCTTTGTGAACCAAAGTCATTCTTCATAGGAAGAGAAATTGTTACTATAGTTTTAAGCCAGGATTTATTCACATGTCTTTTTATTGCTCTAGTTTGACTTTTTTGCAGAACGGAATAGGTTTGTAGGTATAATTATATGTTCATATTTTACAATACTATTAAGAACACTGATAGGTTTAAAAAAAAGTTATTTAGATGTTTTTTTAAGTTCATCTAGTAGTCCATTAAAAAAATAACACTGGCCTATTGTAGGCTTTTCTAGTTAGTATAATGACTGCTTATATAAAATAATGATGATAACAGATTTCACTAGGTTGCTTTTGGGGTGTTTTACTGAGAAAACATTCCATTTATGACATGCTAAATAATCTTCTGTGTTTTTAGTGGAAATCCATGGTCTCTTTGTAGAATTTCTCCAAAAGCTTTCATTTGAAACATTGTGGTATTTTTTGTCTTGAATCATAATTATCTTTTATTAAGTAGTTACACATGAAATTATTCAGAAATCATTGCAGTTTTGAGAAGATCAGTGAAAAGTTTGGTGAAAACAAGTATTTTTATAATTAGATTGATTATATTAATAAAATTTCAAAGTTTAATGATAAGGAATTCTTGTTAATATTGTTAGCTGTGATGATAACTGTGGTTATGTAAGAAAGAATCTTTTTTAAAATTTTCTAAGTAAGTAGGGTCTAAAATGACAGCACGTTTGGGATAGATAAATAATTAAAGCAACATTTGATAATTTGTTGAGTCTGGGTCATGTGTCTATAGGGGTTTGTGATTTTATTTTCACTTTTTTATATGTTTATAAAATCTTATTTTAAAAATTAGAGTTTACCAGGGGATGGGGGAGGAGAAGGAGGGAGTTACTGCTTTAATTGGTACAGAGCTTCTATTTTGGAATGATGTAAAATTTTGGAAAATGGAAAATGATGGTGGTACCATTGTGAATGTACTTAATGCCACCAAATTACATAATTAAAAATGGCTAAAATGGTAAATTTCATGTTCTGTATATTTTACCATAATGATAAAGTGTTAGTATGTTGTAAAAATAATTCCCAAGAATTATACTTTAGGGAAAACTTTTGGAGGTATGTAGTACCTTTCATCTTTATTTTTCTTTTCTCACTGACTTTTTTCTTCTTTAGTTTAGAAAGAAACAGGAAGGAAAAATGCTCCCGTCATGTCAGCACTTTCTTAATGGGGTTGGGTTCTAGAGTGGCATTCTAATAGCATGTTAGTGATTTGTGAGATCAGTTTAGTGGGTTGCTTCTAGCATTAAAACAAATTAGAAAATATTAGGTGCATTGTGTACAGTGAGTGTAAATATGGTTATTAAATTTTTCTTTCAGTTGTATAACATGTAAATGTGTACTTAGTTGTGATGTAAACTGTATTCTTTTGTGGAGTAGATATTTTTTAGAATGGAATAATATCAACGTAGAGGATATGGGTGACTGCATATTAACTAGAAAGCAAATGTCAAAGTTTTGCACAAAGGGGCTAGGATAATAACTCAGATTTCACGAAATTTTAAGACCTTAATCAGACAACTAGGAGGAATAATTAAGCAAGACGATCTGACAAGGCTATTCTATCAGCATATGATGACAAGTAAAATGTACAAAATGAGGGGAGTAGGTTGGCTGGTAGCTTGGGGAGGCTGATCTCATTTTTGAACTTTTGTATCAGTGAGAAATTAATTGGTAATTACGAACTTTTCTATGTAGGCTTTATCTGTTATTTGCAGATCTTCACACATAGTTGATGCTCTTTTTAGTTATACAAGTATTATTTATGTAAAAAATGTGTGAGAGTTTGATGATATTAAATACTATTTAAAATATTAGCTACAGGGGACGCCTGGGTGGCTCAGTTGGTTAAGCAGCTGCCTTCGGCTCAGGTCATGATCCCAGCGTCCTGGGATCGAGTCCCACATCAGGCTCCTTGCTCAGCAGGGAGCCTGCTTCTCCCTCTGCCTCTGCCTGCCTCTCTGTCTGCCTGTGCTCCCTCCCACTCTCTCTCCAACAAGTAAATAAATAAAATATTTTAAAAAAAAATTAGCTACAGATTGTCATGTCATTTTAACCTTTTTTTTTTTTTTTTTTTAAATAATTCTTTGATTCATTTTTAGCTTTAAGTCCCCAACAGGGAACAATTTCGAGAAAGCAGGGAGAACCAGACTCTAGAGCTAGATAAGACTGAACTCAAATTTTACTTCTACTAGCTGCTGGTTAAGTTGTTTGGAAAAACTATGTAACGTTTTTGGGTTTTCATTTCCTCACTGTGACATTGCCTTGGGGTTTTAAGTAAAATGAGGTGATTTATGTAAAATGGCTGGGAGTGTGTAGTTACTCAGGAAATGCTTGTTGTTATGTCAGGTCCCTTTTCCTTCACATATCTCATTCTTCCAAAGTCTGTAATCTTAAATTGAGCTTTTGCTTTAATTTGGGAGATTATTGTTTAATACTTTTCTATGTTGATCTAGAACAATTTCAGTGATTAAGACATAGTCACAAAATAAAACTAAATAATAAGATGTTTTCTGTGCTTTAGGAGTGTTTGATTTCCTGAAATGTTTTATAGATGGTGAATGGTTATTGAGTTATTTTATTAGACTAGTTCTACGTAGGGACTTTCATGTAGTAATTATATGAAAGGGAAATTGAGAGGTCCTGTAAAAATCGGTTGTTAACACTGAACGCTTTACACTTGTGCTGTTATTATTTATATTTAAAGCAATTCTTTTCACTTTAACATTTTATAATCTTTTAAACAATTTATGAGATAAGATTAATCGTTAAAGGTATGTCTTTTAACTGAGTAGTCTAGTTGGGTTTGTCTTGAAAAAGGACTGAATTTTGTGGATTTGAATAAGTCACTGACAGGAGGTCTTGAACATTTTTTTCCCTCCGAACAGATGTCTTGGCCTGCAGTGACTCCAACTCCCATAATCCTTCCAATTTTCTCCTCTACCAAATAAGTTTTTAAAAAGTGACATTTTTATTATAAGTGATTGACTTAATTTAGGCAAACATTGCAACTGAGGGAAGACTTCATTCCAGTGAGGAACACTTTGGTATGAATAAAATGTTAGATTCTTTATTTTTACTTTACGAATTTAATGCATGGTTCCCTTTTGCCCCACTCCCCCACCCTGTATTCAAAATAATAATTTTGTGTAATAAGTTTTCTTCAAGATTAAAGTTTTTATGCTCTCGTTTTCTGAGGTATTGCACTATCTGATACATTTTATTTTAAATGACATTTAAAAACAGAAATCAGTCAGGATTAATCCAGAAAATAGTAACCACAGTGTGTCTTTCAGCAGAGGAAAATTAATTGAGGAACAGGTAATTGCTGAGAAGCCTATTGGGACTGTGAGACAAACCAGATATTAATAATACCCAGAGACTCTTTGATACCAGTAGGGCTTGGGGGAAGATGAGAAAAGCTGGTGTTGTCAGAGTTCAGAAGCCAGAGCTATGTTGGGGAGCTAGAGCCATAGCTGGGGCTTCATGATAGGAGCTGGTATGTCAGAGGGTGGGACTGTGTGGAGGGAACTGGAGTTATGGAAGAGGCAAAATTTCTGCCAAGGATGTGTCAGGGAGTGGGGAGAATGGAGGAGAAATACTCTGGCTTCTTCCTCTTTTGCTTTCTATCACTTGTCACTTTCCACTGGCCAAATCTCCCAGGAAACCAAAGAAAAACCAGAGTTTGCCTGTGATACAGAGCAGTACAGGCTTACCTGGGGAATGGATCCGAAAGCCTCTATTATGTTGTTAGTGTATGATATTCATCAATACCCCTGTACTCCTATGCAGTATTAGCTGTTAAGAAGACTTACCTAAACAACAACAAAAACCAGCCAACAGCAAAAAAAAACTAACCAAAAAAAAAAAAATCCTTTCAGTGTTTTTCTTTTTTTTTCTTTCCTCCCCCCGCCCCACACAATGGAAATAAAGAATTCTTGAAAACCAGTATTATGGTTAGTATTTCGGTTCAGTAAAAACACTTACTGAGTGCCACTATTTAGGTAAATAAGCTATGAAGTGGAAAACCCTTGGTTCTTGGTATTGTGGTTCTCATAGTTTACTGGGAGAAATTTTTTTAAATTTATTTTTAAAATATTTAGAGCATGCATGTGTGCAAGTAACAGGGAGTGGTGGATGGAGAGGGAGAGAGACTCGTGAGCTGACTCCTTGTTGAGTGTAGAGCCTGACATGGGGCTCAGTCCCACGCTGCCGAGATCATGACCTGAGCTGAAATCAAGAATCAGTTGCCCAACCATCTGAGCCACTTAGGTGTCCCTAGAAGAAACTTTTTAAAACAAGGATAATTTTAAAATTTCAGTAGGATGTGTGTTAAGTTAGAGAGAAGAGACATGTATTTTGTAGGAACTCAAGGGAGGAGTTGTGAATCTAGTCTTGTATTTTTGGAATGTTCTCAGGAGTCGGGAAACTTGAGGCTTTAAAGGACTGGTCAGAACTGGTAAAGGGCAGTGGAAGGGAAGCTGCTGGAAGGAGGAGAAGCTTGAGCAAAGGCTCAGAAGCTTGAAAAAACTTAAGGCACATGCAAGAAATTTCAATCACTGTTGGTGGAGCTTCAAGTTTGGCTCATAAAATGGGCCTGGGGTGCCAGGGAGAGGTCAGGTTATTTTTATTCTCAAGCTGTTAAGGAGCTGTTGGAGGGCTAGTGAAGTGGCCTGATAAACTTTGTTGTAGCTGTATTTTCCCCCTTAAGTGTGAAAGGTGGGTTCAGGAGGGTGTCATCTAGAGGTGGGAGACCTAAGAGAATATTACACTGGTCTAGGCAATAGAGGAGTAATGGACATCCACTCTTCAAAGGTGGCCTTATGTCTTAATCATTCAATTCATCTAAGTTCCTCTTGGTACCAAACTTCTCAATCCATCCTCCATGTTAATATACCCTTTCTTTTCTGTTACTTGAAAATTCAAAGTAAATCATATAACTTTTAAAATGAAGTGGATGAAGTGTTGTTTTGTTTTCAAATTATACATATGCTTCTTTGGATACTCTGTTGTTTGTTCTTTTTGAGAATCTTAGAGTCAGAAACAGGAATAAATCACAGGAATAAATCACAGACTCTGCTCTCTAGAAGCAGTCCTAGAAAACACTCACTAATTTTGCTCTAGTAGGGTTTGGAGTGTTGGAGAAGGGTGCCTTGTTCTAGAGCCAGCTTGTTATTGTTACTGAAGTTTTATGGGTTGCAGCAATTTCCTGTAGAAATATACTTGAAAAAAATTTCCTGTATTCCCTAATGTAGTTTCTGATATTGAAGAGTGACAGATTTGCAGTGTGACATTTAATTTTAGTAAATATATCTTTTAAAATACCAAAATCCTGCATTTGAATATGATCCACTTTACACATTGATTTTAATGTATACTCTGTAATTCTGATAATGAATGTGAGATGTTATTATTAGTGCTTTTTCCTTTCTCTTTCTTTCTTTCTCTGGTCTGGTTGTCTTTTTCAAACTCTAGTGGGACTGCTACTATATAATAGATGAGCAAGACAATTTTTGTCACCATGAGGCCTATAATCTAATGGGAGGTGGTCAGTGGACATTAATTCATTATACAAGACCTGAGAAATAAGTAAAAATCCAGACACTGTATTGAGGGAATTAAGAGGAAGAAGATATTTCCTATATTTTACTGTATGTAAAGCATGTATTTTCCCTCACATTTTAGCATTTCTAAAATTGACAGATGTCTTAAAATTTGATAGCATCTTAAACTTGAGGAAAAGTATATTTTTAGAGAATAATAAAGGCATATAGGTTTTAGAGGACAAGGAATTTAGTTACATCGGACAAAGTTCGAAGAAAAAGCACCTGGGTAAGAAAGCCATGATATCTAAAGTAATGGTAAGTGCTTTTGGGAGGCTGACATTTTTAGTGCTCAGGAATGACATAAGAAGAAGTGACATGAGGTATGTGGGTTGAATTCACTTTATAAAAAGTTTTGAATATAAGCTGTGGAGAAGGGGAATTTTATTCTGTAGTGAGTGGGAAGCTACTGATGGGTTTTAGAAGGGGAAGGTGTGGTACATATTACATTGTGAATTTCTTGCCCTGTATTTGGGAATATAATGCTATACTGGAGAGAAGAGGAATTGAAGGAAAGGAAATTATGCTGATTTGAAATAATGACTTTACTGAAAGGAAAAGAAAGATGTTACGGAGGTAGGACTGACAGAAATTGGTGACTATGGGGGGTAGGGTAGGTGGTGGTGAGGGAGAAAGAGCAGAATTCCTAGTATGGGAGAGGAGGAATGTTAGCTGAAACAGAATGTGTTGAAGTCAGAAAATGAATGTGCACTTTGTGACTGATGCGACTCCTGTTATTCATGCAGCAAAAAGAGGGGGTATTTAGGTTTGGAGGTCAGCAGAAAGGTCAGGGCTGATGGCAAATATAGTAGATATCACCTAGATGGCGTTATAGTTGAATACATTTCAGAGATTCATGAAGAAAGTAAAGGGAGCATAGTAGTGAAGAATTACATATATGGATATATTATATATTTTTTAACTTTTTTTTATTTTTTACATTGTGAATACTACCACACATTTAATGAGTAAGTTATACCAATTCTATACAATCTCTTTCAGAGGATAAAAGCAGAAGGAACACTTTCTAAATCATTCTGTGAGACTGGCATTACCTACCTTTTTAATTTAAATTCAATTAATTGACATAATGTATTATTAGTTTCAGATGTAGAGTTCAGTGATTCATCAGTCTTATATAAAACCCAGTGCTCATTACATCACATGCCCTTCTTTTTTTTTTTTTAAAGATTTTTATTTATTTATTTGTCAGGGAGAGAGAGAGAGAGTGAGTGAGCACAAGCACACAATAAGGCAGAGGCAGAGAGAGAAGCAGGCTCCCCGCCAAGCAAGGAGCCTGATGCGGGACTCGATCCCAGGACCCTGGGATCATGACCTGAGCCGAAGGCAGTGGCTTAACCGACTGAGCCACCCAGGCTCACTCAGTCCCATCACATGCCTGCTTAATGGCCATCATCCAGTTACCCTATCCTCCCACCACTTTCCCCTCCAGCAGCCTTCAGTTTGGTTCCTATGATTAAGAGTTTCTTATGGTTTATCTCCCTCTCTGATTTCCTCTTGTTTTATTTTTCCCCTCTCTTCCCATATGCTCCTCTGTTTTATTTCTTGAATTCCACATATGAACGAGAACATGATAATTGTCTTTCTGTTATTGACTTATTTTGATTGAGTCCTGCGTAAGGCTCTCAGCTCAGTGAGGAGTTTGCTTCTCCTTCTGCCCCTCACCCCACTCTCATGTGCTCTCTCACTCCCTCAAAGTCTTAAAAAAATAATATCCACTAGTTCTGTCCATGTCATTGCAAATGACAAGATTTCATTTTCTTTGATGGCTGACTAGTATTCCGTTGTATATGTGAACATTGTGTATATGAACCACATCTTTATCCATTTATCTGTCAATGGACAACTGGGCTCTTTCCATAGTTTGGCTGTTGTGGACATTGCTGCTATAACCATTTGGGTGCACGTGCCCCTTTGGATCACTACATTTGTTTCTTTGGATAAACACCTAGTAGTGCAATTGCTTGGATTGTAGGGTAGCTCTATTTTCAACTTTTTTTTTTTTTAATTTTTTAAGATTTTATTTATTTGACAGAGAGATCACAGGCAGGCAGAGAGAGAGGAGGAAGCAGGCTCCCCACTGAGCAGAGAGCCTGATGTGGGGCTCGATCCCAGGACCCTGAGACCATGACCTGAGCCAAAAGCAGAGGCTTAACCCACTGAGCCACCCAGGCGCCCCTATTTTCAACTTTTTGAGGAACCTCCATACTGTTTTCCAGAGTGGCTGCACCAGCTTGCATTCCCACCAACAGTGTAAGAGGGTTTCTCTTTTTCTGCATCCTCATCAACATCTGTCATTTCCTAACGTGTTAACTTTAGCCATTCTGACTGGTGTGAGGTGGTCTCTCATTGTGGTTTTAATTTGTATTTCCCCGATACCAAGTAATGTAGAGCATTTTTTTCATGTGTCTGTTGGCCGTTTGTATGTCTTTTTTTTTTTTTTTTTTTTTGAGAAATATCTGTTCATGTCTTATGCCCATTTCTTGATTGGATTATTTGTTCTTTGGGTGTTGAGATTGATAAGTTCTTTAATAGATTTTGGATACCAGCCTTTTATCTGATAAGACATTTGCAAATATCTTCTCCCATTCTTTTGGTTGTCTTTTTGGTTTTGTCCACTCTTTCCTCTGTTATGCAAAAGCTTTTGATCTTGATGAAGTCCCAATAGTTCATTTTTGCCCTTGCTTCCCTTGCCTTGGAGACCCATCTAGTAAGAAGTAGCTGTGGCCAAGGTCACAGTAGTTGCTGCCTGTGTTCTTTGCTAGGATTTTGATGGATTCCTATCTCACATTTAGGTCTTTAATCCATTTTGAGTGTGTTTTTGGGTGTGGTGTAAGAAAATGGTCCAGTTTCATTCTTCTTCATATGGCTGTCCCAATTTTCCCAACAGTTTGTTGAAGAGACTGGTTTTTTTTTTTCCCCATTGGGTATTCTTTCCCTGCTTTGTCAAAGATTAGTTGACCATAGAGTTGAGGGTCCATTTGTAGGTTCTCTTTTCTGTTCCATTGATCTATGTGTCTTTTTTTGTGCTAGCCCCATACTGTCTTGATGATTACAGCTTTGTAATAGAGCTTGAAGTCTGGAATTGTGATGTGCCCAGCTTTGGTTTTCTATTCAACATTCTTGCTGTTTGAGGTCTTTTCTGGTCCCATACAAATTTTAGGATCATTTGTTCCATATCTGTGAAAAAAAGTTCATGGTATTTTGATAGGGATGGAATTGAATGTATAGATTGCTGTAGGTAGCATGACCTACAGACAGACAAAGAGCACAGAGACAGACAGACAGACAGCACAAGTAAGCAGAGAGGCAGTTGCATAGACATTTTAACAATATTTGTTCTTCCAGTCCACAAGCATGGAATATTTTTCCATTTCTTTGTGTCTTCCTCAATTCTTTCATGCATGTTCTATAGTTTTCTGAGTACAGATCCTTTGCTTCTTTGGTTAGGTCTGTTCCTAGGTATATTACAGTTTTTGGCACTATTGTAAATGTGACTGATTCCTTAATTTCTCTTCTGTCTCATTGTTAGTGTGTAGAAATGCAACTGATTTCTGTGCATCAATTTTATATCCTGCCACTCTGCTGAATTCCTGTATGAGTTCTAGCAATTTGGGGGTATAGTCTTTTGGGCTTTCCACATAAAGTATCATGTCATTTGTGAAGAGTGAGAGTTTGACTTCTTTGCCAATTAGGATGCCTTTTATTTCTATTTGTTGTCTGATTGCTGAGGCTAGGATTTCTAGTACTATGTTGAACAACAGTGGTGATGGTGAACATCCTTGTCATGTTCCCTTAGGGGAAAAGTTCTCAGTTTTTCCCCATTGAGGATAATTTTCACTGTGGGTTTCTCATATATGGCTTTTATGATATTAAGTTATGTTCTTTTTATCCCTACAATGTGGAGAATTTTGATCAAGAAAGGGTGCTATATTTGTCAAGGATGCTTGTATTTTGTTTTTCCTGCATCAATTGAAAGGATCATATGGTTCTTGTCCTTTCTTTTATTAATGTGGTGTATCACATTTGTGGATGTTGAACCACCCTTGCAGCCCAGCAGTAAATCCCACTTGGTCGTAGCAAATAATCCTCTTCATGTGCTATTGGATCATATTAGTTAGTATCTTGGTGAGAATTTTTACATCCATGTTCAGATATTGGTCTGTAATTCTTTTCAGTGGGGTCTTTGGTTTTGGTATCAAGATAATGCTGTCCTCATAGAGTTAGGAACTTTTCCTTGCATTTCTATGAAGTCCTAGCTTCAGAACAATAGGTATTAATGCTTCTTTAAATGTTTGGTAGAATTCTCCTGGGAAGCCATCTGGCCCTGGACTCTTTTTTGTTGAGAGATTTTTGATTACCTCTTCAGTTTCCTTGCTGGTTATGGATCTGTTCAGGTTTTCTATTTCTTCCTGGTTCAGTTTTGGTAGTTATACATATCTCTAGGAATGCATTCATTTCTTCCACAGTGTCCAATTTGTTGGTGCATAGTTGCTCATAATATGTTCTTATAATGGTATTTTTTTGGTGTTGGTCCTGATCTCTTTTGTTTCATCTATGATTTAATTTATTTAGGTCCTTTTTCTTTTCTTTTTAATAAGTCTGGTCAGGGGTTTATTAATCTTATTAATTCTTTCAGAGAACCGGCTCCAAGTTTCATTGATCTGTGCTACTGTTTTTTGGGGTTACTATTTCATTCATTTGTGCTCTAATTATTAATTGTCTCGATGGGCTTAGGATTTATTTGCTGTTCTTTCTCTAGCTTCTTTAGGTGTAAAGTTAGGTTGTGTATTTGAGATCTTCTTTTCTTGAGAAGGGTTTGTATTGCTATATACTTCCCTCTTAGGTTCACTTTTCCTGCATCCTGCAGGTTTTGAATAGTTGTGTTTTCATTTTCACTTGTTTCCATTAATTTTTTAAATTCTTTAATTTCCTGGTTAACCCCTTCATTCTTTGGTAGGGTAGTCTTTAGCCTCCATGTATTTGAGTCTTTCCAAATTTCCTCTTGTGATTGAGCTCTAGTTTCAAAGCATTTTGGTCTGAAAATATGCAGGGAATGATCCTACTCTTTTGGTACTGGTTGAGACCTGATTTGTGTTCCCACATGTGATCTATTCTGGAGACTGTTCCCTGTGCACTTCAGAAGAATTTGTGTTCTGTTGCTTTAGGATGAACTGCTCTGAATATATCTGTAAAGTCCATTGCTCCAGTATGTCATTCAAAGCCATTGTTTCTGTGTTATCTTCTGCTTAGATGAAGTGTCTGTTGTAGTGAGTGAGGTGTTAAAGTCCCTATTATTGTAACATTATTGATGTGTTTCCTTAATGTTGTTATTAATTGGTCTATATAATTGGCTGCTTCCATGTTAGGGGCATACATATTTACAGTTGTTAGATCTTCTTGTTGGAGAGACACTTTAATCATGATATAGTGTCCTTTCTCATCTTTTATTACAGTCTTTGGCTTAAAATCTAATTGTCTGATATGAGGATTGCTGCCCCAGCTTTCTTTTAATGTTCATTAACATGATAAATAGTTTTCCATTTCCTCACTTTCTACCTGGAGGTGTCTTTGGGTCTAAAATGAGTCTCTTGCAGACAGCATATTGATGGGTCTCGGTTTTGTTGTTGTTGTTGTGTGTGTGTGTGTGTGTTTTAATTTAGTCTGATGCCCTTTGTCTTTTAATTGGAGCATTTAGCCCATTTACATTGAGTAACTATTGAAAGATACAAATAGTGCCATTGTTTATCTGTAAAGTCACTATTTCTGTATATTGTCTCTGTTCCTTTCTGGTCTGTGTTACTTTTGTGTTATCTCTTTGCTTAAAGGATCCCCTTTAATATTTCCTGTACAGCTGGTTTAGTGATCACAAATTCTCTTAGCTCTTTTTTTTCCTGGACTCTTTTTATGTCTCCTATTTTCAGTGACTTCCTTGCTGGATGAAGTATTCTTGGCTGAATATTTTTCTGAGTTAGCACCCTGAATATATCATGCCAGTCCTTTCTGGCCTGCCAGGTCTCTGTGGAGAGGTCTGCTGCCAGTCTAATGTTTGTATCCTTGTTGGTTACAGACCTCCTTTCTCTTTGTCTCCGAGATTTGCAAGTTTCAGGATTATATGTTGTGGTATTGATCTATTTTTATTGATTTATGTCTTCTAGACTTTTGAATGCTTATTTCCTTCCCCAGATTAGGGAAGTTCTCAGCTATAAGTTGCTCCAGTATACCTTCTGGCCCCCACTGCTCTTTCCTCTTCTGGGATTCCCAACTATTCTAATATCGTTTTGCTTTTTGGTATCACTTATCTGTCAAATTCTCTGCCTGTGATCCTGTAGTTGTTTGTCTCTTTTTCCAGCTTCTTTATTCTCTACCATTTTGTCTTCTAAATCACTAATTGTTCTTCTGCCTCATTTATCCTTGCAGTTAGAGCCTCCATTTTTGATTGCATCTCATTAGTAGCCTTCTTGATTTCAACTTGATTAGATTTTAGTTCTTTTATTTCTCCAGGAAGGGATTCTCTAGTATCTTCTGTGCTTTTTTCAAGCCTAGCTAGTATCATTATAATCGTTATTCTGATCTTTAGTTCCAACATCTTACTTATATCCATACTGATTAGGTCCCTGGCAGTCAGTACTGTCTCTTTTTCTCTTTTTTGAGGTGAGTTTTTCCATTTTTTCAGTCTCTCAAGAGAAGAATAGATGAATGAGAGATGAAAATACTGAAGTGTAACAGCGACCCCAGAGAAATATACACTAATCAAGTAAGAAGACACCTGAAACCATGGAAAAAAAAAAAAAGAATGTAATCTGATTGGTGAACAGAACAGAGTAATATACTGGATCTTGTGTGTATATTGGTCTCTTTGTTAGAAAACTAGATCCTAAAGTTGTAAATGAAGAAAAACTTATACATGTACACAGATGCAATGAAAGGATAGAATGTAACTGTAAAAATGAAAATTAAAAAACAACAAACAAAAAAATGAAAAAAAAGGTATAAGAAACAGGTGAAGAGAACAGTAATACACTAGATCGTGGGTGTATTTTGGTATGTTTGTTAGAAGAAATTGCATCCCAAAATTGTAAAGAAAGAGAAAGTTATGTATATATAATATAAAATTAAAGACAATGAAAGGATAGAATGTAACTGTAAAAATGAAAATTAAAACAAGACTTTAGGAAGGTTATGAAATTGATTGAAAAAGGAAAGAAAAAAATTAAAAGACTAAAGAATCATGAGGAAAAAACCCATGAATTCTGTATATTGTTTTCCCCTAACACTGAAGTTTTGTACGTCTATGTGATTGAGAAACTTATTCTTGGCCAGGATGTTCTTGCTGATCTTCTGGGTGAGCAGTTTGTTGCACTGATTCTCAGGTGTCTTTGCCAGGGCCAGTCCTGCACAGCCCTGCCTAGAGGTCAGGCTAACTAAGTGGCCCAGGTTGCTTTGTGTGGCTTTTGTTCCCTGAAGGCTTCCCCCTCAGCTTTAAAGGATGAGAATGAAAATGGCGGCCTTCTAGTCTCCAGTCTTAGAGCTGAAAGCTCAGGACCCCACTCCTCAGTGCATCCTCAGGGAAAAGCAATCAGTCGCTCCTATCTCCCTGGTCTCAGTCCACATGCCATGCTCCCCTGGCCTGTGACTGAGTGTTTTTTGTTTTTTGTTTTTTTTTTTTTTTAAATTTCTGGCACATGACCATGTTTTGAGTCTTGAAACTCTGTAGGGTCCTGTGGCCCACATTCCCAGGGGAGATGGGGGGCAGTCTCATCCTGGTTCCACTGCCTGCTGGGCCCCTGCTTGGAGAGCCGTGCACAGCTTTTCAGTTTATGGGAACAATGAGTTATAAGCCCATTCCTGGGTTTTCTGATTGCAGCTGGCTTTGCCGCTCTGATGCCTGGGAGCTCTGCTGCACTCACATACGCCTGGTCATCCTGTGACCTCAGGGATCCAGAGACCACACTATCCCACCTAGGATTCGACCACACTATCCCACCTAGGATTCTGCCCTGCTTCTCCACCTGAGTGCATTTCAGGCAGGGACATTCCTCACCAGAGCAGACTTCTAAAAGCTCCGATTTTGTCCTCTGCTGCTATATCACTTTCTGTTGCTGTGTTAAGGAGGCTCCCTCCCCACCGTGGTCTTTCTCTCCATATACTGCCCCACCTCTTACCTTGCAGAAAGTGGTTGCTTTTCAATTTGTACAGTTGCAGCTATTTTCTAATATCTCCAGTTGAGTTCACAGGTGTTCAGAATGACTTGATGGCTATCTAGCTGTATTCCTGAGACCAGACAAAACTAAGGTCTCCTACTCCTGTGCCATCTTAGACTCCTCCCCATTTTTTAAACAGTTTTAACTGCTATAATACACATGCCAATCAATCCACGTATTTTAAAGTGTACAATTCAGTGGCTTTGAGATTTCCACAGAGTTGGTCAGGCATCACTACAGTTAGTTTTTAGAACTTTTCATCATCCATAAGTATGGTTTGTGCTACTTAGCCATAGGCTTTACCATTTTTGCCAAAAGGTAATTGGAATTTTGATAGAGATTGCATTGAATTTATAGATTACTTTGAATAGTATTTATATCTTAAGAATATTAAGTTTTCTATCCATAAACTTAGAATATCTTTCCATTTATTTAGGTCAATTTTAATTTCTTTCAGCCGTCTTCTGTAATTTTTAGTGTATGTCTTTCATTTCCTTGGGTACATTTATTTCTGGTTGTTTCATTCTTTTTGATGCTATTACAGATGAAATAACTTCTAAATTTTCTTTTTTGGGTCGTTCATTGCAGATACACAACTGATTTTGTGTGTTGAAATTGTACCCTGCAACTTTGCAGAAATTATTTATTTGGTCTACTGGCTTTCTTGTGGATTCTTTTGGAATTCTGTTTTATATATAGGATCATTTCACTTGTGAATAGAGATAGTTTTACTTCTTCTCTCCGAATTTGGATGCCTTTTACTTTTTAAAATTTCATTGTCTAACTGCTCTGGCTAGAATTTCCAGTAGATTGTTGAATTGCAGTAGTAAATATGGGCATCCTAGTGTTTTTTCATGATCTTCGAAGTAAAGATTTCAGTCTTTCACCATGAATATGGTTACCTTTGGAGTTTTCATAAGTGCCTTTTATCCTGTTGAGGGGAGTTTCCTTAATTCCTACTTTTCTAAGTGTTTTTATAATGAAAGGGTGGTTTGAATATTAAGTGCATTTTCTGCCTCAATTTTTATGATCATGTGCTTTTTTCCCAAACCCCTTTCATTCTATTAATGTGTATCACAATGACTAATTTTGTTGTGTTGAATCATCCTTGAATTCCTGGGATAAATTCCACTTGGTCATGATGTACAGTCCCTTTAATATTCTGTTGGATTTGGTATGTTATAACTTAGTTGGACTTAAAAAAAAAAAAAAAGATTTTATTTACTTATTTGACAGAGATCACAAGTAGGCAGAGAGGCAGGTAGAGGGTAGTGGTGGTGGGGGAAGCAGGCTTCCTGCTGAGCGGAAAGCCCAATGCAGGTCTTGATCCCAGGACCCTGAGATCATGACCTGAGCTGAAGGCAGAGGCTTAATCCATAGAGCCACCCAGGTGCTCCTAATCAGACATTTCTGATTTATATTCAAAGTATATTGATCTGTAGTTTTCTTTTCATGTGAAGCCTTAGTTTCTCTTTGGTATCTGGGTGATGCTGGGTGCTTAGAATGAGTTGGGAAGTTTTCCCTTTTCTTTCATTATTTTTAAGAGTTTGAAAAGAATTGGTATTAATTCCTTAAATATTTGATATAATTCACTGGTGAAGCCTCTGCCATTTTGTTATGTGTTTTCTATATATCTTACTCCTTTTTTGCCCATCCATTACTGTCTTTTTTTGTGCATTTAATTGATTTTTGTAGTGAATCATTTTGATTCCCTCCTCATTTCCTTTTGTGTATATTTTTAGATATTTCTTTGTGGTTACCATGAAGATGACTACTAATGTTCTGAATTTATTACAGTCTAGGTCAAATTGGAACCAGCTTAACTGGTGTTTAACTTAATTGCATACAAATCCCTGTGCCTATGCCACCTCAGTTCTTTCACCCTTTAATGTTGTTTTTGTCTCTGGTTATGTCTTTATACATTGTATGCCAGTACCACAGATTAATAATTTAAAAAAATGTACTTTTCTTTTAAATCTTGTAGGAAGTAAAAAATGAGGCTACCAGTAAAAAGCATAATAATAGTGGCCTTTATATTTGCCCATGTGTATACCTTCTTTGGAGGTCTTTATTCATATGGCAATGAGTTATTTTGTAGTGCTTTTCATTTAGACTAAAGGATTCCCTTTAGCATCATTTGTAGTATGGGTCTAGTGGTAATGAACTGTTAACTTTTTTTTTTTTTTTTTAAGTGGACTCCACACCCTGTGTGGAGCCCAGAGTGGGGCTTGAAATTATGACCCTGAGATTGAGACCTGAACTGATATCAGGAGTTAGATGCTTAACTGACTGAGCCACCGAAGTGCCCCTATCTGGGAAAGTCTTAATTTCTGTCTCATGTTTGAAGGATCGTTTTGCTATATACAAAATTCTTGGTTGACAGTTGTATTAAGCCGGGTTTTCCAGAGAAAGAGAATCAACAGGGTGTGTGAGTTGTGTGTGTGTGTGTGTGTGTGTGTGTGTGTGTGTATGCACACATTTACTTAAACATTTGGTATAAGGAATTGGCTCAGGTGATTTTAAAGGCTGAAAGGTCCCATGATCTGCAGTCGTAACCTGGAAACCCAAGAAAACCAGTGGTGGTGTTCCAGTCAGAATCCAAAGGCTTAAGAACCAGGATTGCTGATGGGGTGTTTTAGTCTGAAAGTTGGTAAGCTCCAGATCTAAGCAGAACTAGTGTTTCAGTTCAACTCCAAAGGAAGGAAAGGACTGTAGACCCAGCTCAATGCACTTAGTTAGGGGAGTTCATTTTTACTCAGTCTTTTTGGTCTTAGATTATCTGGATGAAGCCTACCTACATTGGGGCAATCTGCTTTACTCTGTCTACCAATTCAGATGTCAACCTCAGCCAGAAACACCTACACAGACATATCTTAAATAATGTTTGATCAAATGTCTGGGCACTCTGTGGTTTAGTCAAGTTGACACATAAAATGAACCATCTCAAGGTTTCTTCTTACAGTACAAATTTGTTATCCTACTGCCTTCTGTCCTCCTTGGTTTCTAATGAAAAATCAGCTGTTAATCTTATTGAGGCCTCCCTGTACTTGATGAGTCACTTCTGTTGGGCTGCTTTCATGATTCTGTCTTTGGGCTTCATTAGTTTTATTAGAATGGGTCTCTGAATTTATTCTACCTAGTGTTCACCAAGCTTCTTAGATTTGCAGAGTCATCAATTTCATCTAATTTGGGAAGATTTTTGACCTCTTTAAACAGTCTGTTCCTTTCCTTTTCCTCCCTTTGGGACTCCCATATTGTCTGTGTTGCTCAGCTTGATGTCTCACAAGGTCTCTTAGGCTCTGTTCTCTCCTTCTTAGATTAAAAAATTACAAATATCCTACATTCAGATTCATTGATTCTTCTTCTGCTTGCTGAAATTGCTCTTGAGTCAGTCTATTGATTTTTATTTTTTTCCATTGTAGTTATGCTTTTCAATTTCAGCATTTCTCTTTGGTTCCTTTTTATAATTTCTCTCTTTATTGATACTTTTGTTTTCTTATACATTGTTTTTATGAATTGTTTTTGTTGTTTTTCTTGTTTTCTTTAAGCTTTTTGAGCATATTTAATATTGTTGTTTTAAGGCCTTTGTCTAGTAAGTGTAATGTCTGGATTTCCTCAAGGACAGTCTTATCAGTTTTCTTTTAGATGGGTCATTCTTTCTTGTTTCCTATGCCTTGTGATGTTTTTGTGGTTGATAACTGGGTATATGAATATCATAATATTATAACTCTGTAAATCATAGTCTCCCTTTTCTTCAAGGTTTTGTGTCTTTTTTGTTTGTTGAAGGCCCCAGTAGTCCATTTTGTTGAGTGATTTTTCTCGTCGATTTTTTTTTTTTTTTGCAGACTTTATTCCTTGTCACATGTGGTCAGATAATTCTCTCGACTTAGTTTGTGTTCAGCCAAGTTTTGACAGACTGCTTTGAGTGTCAGAAACTAAAACAAAAACCAGAAAGTTCTAAACAAATAGAAGAATACCTCTTCTGGGGTTTGTAGATTGACTGTCAGGGCAGTCCTTCACTTAGGCAGGTTTGCGATGAGCCCAGTGTTCAGTCCAAGGTGGAAGCTTAGAGATCTCTCAGGTCTTTCCTTCCCTTCCATTATCTTCCCTTGCATTTATTTATTTATTTATTTAAGACAGGGCAAGCAAGCACAAGTGAGAGGGAGGGGCAGAGGCAGAGGGAGAAGCAGACTCCTTGCTGAGCAGGGAGACTGTTGTGGCTGAGCCCCTCCCGGGACTCTGGAATCGTGATCTCAGATCTTTTCTCAGCTTACATATTGTTGTGGGTGTATGTGTTGTCTTCACAGTTATATCTGTACTTTTAATTTGTCAAAGAAATTCTCCCCAGCTTTTGCTCCTGTGCCTTAGGTAATTTATTGTATGTTGAGATAGTAATCTTTTGTTCCAGGCATCTTTAATTTTTCAGTTCTTCTTACTGTGTTTTCAAATGACTACTGCCTTTTTGGCTTGAGTGCTGAGTTGGGTGAAACAGAGATGAGCAGCTTGCATCAGTCCTTTGGGTAGTACCCAGACAGGTGAGAATAGATATTCACATGAATTCTATGAATTCATGAATTTGTGAATAAAATCTGTTCTGTTGTCTCTGGGAACAGGGTTCCATACTAGGAACATAGATTAAAGTTGTTGCTTTGCCAGGTTTTAAAATTGTCTTTTTCCTGATTTGTCATTTGCTTGGTTGTAAATTTTTGTCTGTTTTCCCTAGTTTTAACAACTTGGTTCTGATAGTTACTGCTTGTTTTTTGACATTTCTGTCAGCTGAGAGTACTTGAAGTTCCCTACCTTGTCATTTTGCTGACTTTATTTTTCTTTGTGGTTTTGATTTGTAATTTTCTGATGACTAATGATGTGCATCTTTTTAGATGTTTATTGGGCATTTATCTATATTCTTTGGAGATTTGTTTATTTAGATCCTTTGCCCAGTTTTTAATTGGGTTGTCTTCTGTTATTGAATTTTGAGATTCTTTATATATTTTAAATACAAATGGGTTATTATATAAATGATTTAGAAACATTTTCTTTTATTCTGTGGGTTGTCTTTTCACTTTGTTGAAGTGTTGAGCTGTACACTGAAGCACAAAAGTTTTAAATTTTTAGTGGTATTTAGTGATATTTATTTTTTCTTTTGTTACTTGTGTTTTTGGTGTCATAGCTCCAAACTATACTTAAGGGGCAGGCGGAGAAAAACAAGAGAGTAAGCTGCTGGTATCTGCTATTAGAATGACCACTGGATTTGTGCACGTTTGACTTTTGAATGCTGATTGTAGGTGTCAGTTGTGTGGAATTAGTTTCTCCTAGTTATAATCCATTTTACCTGTCATTATTTTCCCTTGGTCGTTGTAGATGTTTTCTGTTATATCTCTTCACCATAGACCCTTGTCTGAGAATTGATGCTTCTGCTTCAAGAGTAGGCCTCTAAAGCTTTATAGTGTTTGTAAAGTAGGACCATCATATTCCTAGTACATATAGCTGTGAGGACCATAGGTAGACCCCTGTGCTAACCTGGGCTAAGCAGTTGGAAGGAAAAGATCCAAGTTAGATTCTATTGGGTTCTTTTTCTAGACAAATGTGTATTACTGAGGCATGGACAACCATGGTTAGCCTATGGTCATAGAGAAACAGTGGAGGGGACTGGTGTGCAGAGAGCAAAATGAAGCCCACATTCAGAGAAAAACTGTCCATTGTCCGTAAACACAATGGAAGTACCTGACTTCCAATTCCCACTGTCATTTCTACTTATCAGTTCTGTGAGATACCTTTCTTTCTTTTTAATATAAGTTTTCATTTTGGGCTCAGTACCTTTGTATATGTTTTTGTTATTGCCACCCAGAAATTTTGTCTAAGAAAGTGGCATGTTGAGATGAAAATATCCACTGAGTAAACAGAAGGGAGTGAGGAGACCATTTCCTGTGAGATGTTGATATAATTTTAACTTGTAATGTTGGGCAGTAACACAATGGTGATGATTATTTTTAATGTGGATTTGAGTGCTTACCTGTGATTTAAATTTAATTAGGCATCTATTTTATATTGCTTATGTTCTTTGGTGTACTGGCTTTCTAATTTAAACAACTTTTCTTTGAAGATAATAGAGTAAAAATAATTTAGCATTATCTGTAAAATTGAACATGTATGTAACCTGTGACACAATTTCCCTTCTAGTTTGTAAGTCATGTTCTTGTACGTGTGCACCAAGATACGTGCTCAAGAATGATTTGTTAGAAGCATTATTTGTAGTAGCGTAAACTTAGAAATACTCAAATATACAGTAGTAGGAGAAAGGATGAAGAACTTGTGTGTACGTTAACATGTTCATACAGTCATATATTGAAGTATTATAGAGTAGTGCAAATGAATGACCTATAACCACATATACTCACACTAATTATCTTAGAAACATAAAATATTTAGTGAAAACTAGTGTGTCTTCTCTGAAAAAACGCATATCCAGGCTTACCTTGGAGATATTGCTTGTTTGGTTCCAGATCTCTTTGATAAGTAAATATTGCAAGAAAATAAGTCAGATGAATATTTCTGGTTTCTCAGTGCATATAATAAAAGTTTATACTGGTTTGTACTGTTGGTGGCAATGCAAGTTGGTGCAGCCACTTTGGAAAATAGTGGAGATTCCTGAAAAAATAAAAAAATAACCTTATGACCTGGCAATTGCACTGCTGGGTATTTACCCCAAAGATACAGATGTAGTGAAAAGAAGGGCCATATGTACCCCAATGGTCATAGTAGCAGTGTCCACAATAGCCAAACTCTGGAAAGAGCACAGATGCCCTTCAACAGATGAATGGATAAAGAATATGTAGTCCGTAAACACAATGGAATATTACTCAGCCATCAGAAAGGATGGATACCCAACTTTTGCATCAACATGTATGGGACTGGAGGAAATTATGCTGAGTAAAATAAGTCAAGCAGAGAAAGTCAGATATAAGGGATAACATGGAGGACATTAGGAGAATGAAAGGAAAAGTGAAGTGGGGGAGTTGGAGGGGGAGATGAACCATGAGAGACTCTGGACTCCGAGAAACAAGAGTTTTAGAGGGGAGGGTGTGGTGGGATGGGTGAGCCTGGTGGTGAGTATTAAGGAGGGCACGAATTGCGTGGAGCACTGGGTGTGGTACATAAACAATGAATCTTGGAACACTACATCAAAAACTAATGATGTACTATATGGTGACTAACATAACACAATAAAAAAAGTTATGTTTATACTATATATTGTAGTCTATTTAGTGTGCAATAGCATGCCTAAAAACAATGTACATACCTTAACTAAATAATACTTTATTGCTAAAAAAATTACTTTATTGCTAGAGAATGTCAACCATCTTTCGAACTTTCAGTGAGTTATAATCACTGATTACAGATCTCCATAAATAATGAAAAAAGTTTGAAATATTGCAAGAATAACTAAAGTGTGAGACAGATACAAGGTGAGCAGCTGTTGGGAAAATAGAGCTGATAAACTTGCTTGATGCAGGGTTGGTACAAACCATTCTGTTTGAAAAAATAAAAAAGGCAGTATCTGTGAAGTGCAATAAAGTGAAGCACAATAAAATAAGGTATGCCTTGTGTGATTCTTATTTTAATGGGGAAGTTCAAAACAAGTTAAAAATTAAACATAGTGTGTAACAGGGTAAAATGTTAAGGGCAAGTGATAGTATGATTAAGAAAAAAATTAGGATAGTAATTTCCTATATGGGATGTGGGGCAGGTTAGAATTGGGGATGAAGACACCAGGAACTTAAATATAATGTTCATATTATACTTTTTAGGAAAGAGATGAGTTGATCATATTTATTTATAGATATCATATTTATTCTCTACACATATCAAATACCTCCTTAAACAAAGCCAAAAACTTATAAATATGTTTGGTATAAAAAATAATATATGTATTTTTACAAAAATAACTGTCATAGAAACAAACTCAGCATTTCTAAAACTGAAATAATCACAGTCTTTTTAAAATCAAGTGTTTTTGGGGTGCCTGCATGGCTCACTAAGTTGAGTGATGGACCCTTGGTTTCAGCTCAGGTTGTGATCTCAGGGTGGTGAGATATATGCCTTGGGCTCTGTGCTTAGTGCAGAGTCTGCTTGGGACTCTCTCCCCCTCCCTTTCCTTCTGTCCGTCTGCCTTGCTCACACACATTCTCACGCTTTCTCTCAAAGAAATTTTTAAAAAGAAATCAAGTGTTCTCTCCAAACTTTGCTCTTTATTTGCCTCATATCACCTTCTCAGCCTCCAAGTCTTAAGGGTTACTTTTGACTTCTTTATCCTCAGATTAACTTATTAACTTACAGGAATCTGAGTGCTACAGATATCGTAATAAGCAAAGTTTCTAATGAGCATTTTCCTAAAATAAATGAAGCAGTCTTTATCTTTTCCTCTCTTGTAACATCAGGTCATTCAACAGGTTCTTTCCATTCCTATCAGTAAGCCTAGGTGAATCTGTGTTTTCTGTTTAGAGTCCCTGGATTTCAAGTCCTTATATGCCTGTACTGTTTCCTGATTGGCTTTCCTGTATTCTTCTCTCTTTTTAGTTCGTTCGTTCGTTCGTTCATTCTTCTTCTTATTCTTCTTTTTTAAAGACTTCTTTTTTTAAGATTTAATTATTGGAGGGAGAGAGAGAGCATGTGAGGGAGCTTGCAGGAATGCCAGAGGGAAGGGTCAGAGGGAGAGTGAATCTAAGCAGGCTCCCTGCTAAGTGCAGAGCCCATCAGGAGGGCAGATCCCATGACCCTGAGATCACAGCCCAAGCCAAAAACAAAAGTTAGACACCCAACCGACTGAGCCACCCAGGCACCCCTTAGTTCATTTTTCTTACTGATACAGGATTAATCTTCCTAAAGCATTTATTGATCATTTTTACACATTTCCTCAGAAACCTGTGATAATAGAATGTTGAGGTACATATTCTTTAGGTAGGGTGCCGGTCTTCTGCAAACTATTTTTCACCAAGGGTCCACACTCCTATTTGGGGGCAGGAGGTTAGGGGGAGACACATAGGTCTCTTACTGGCTGCTTCACCTTGAGGCATGGGGGTGAGAGGTGTGGAGGTAGCCTGCCTGATATTCTTACTCTTTGTGCTGCTGATAGCCTTCAGACTTCCTCTAGCTTCAAATAACATAGCTTTTTTGTATTTGGGATTCTCCGAGAAACTCTTGTATTTTGCAGCAAATGTGGTAGTTTTTTTGTTGTTGCTTGTACTTCAGTTAAGATTTTGTTTTCTGTATTTCTGGTATTCCTCTTAGTTTCTGGTCTACCTTCTGGTTTTTTAGTCTGGTCAGTGCTGGAATCATTGTCAGTAGAATCAACATTTCATTGTGCCACTGTCTTAGACAGGGTTCTTCTGGTGCCAGTAACAGAAATTCATACAAGACTGCTTAGCCCAAAGTAGAATTTATATCAAAAAAACAACAAAAGCATTTCGTAGAACTGATGAGCGGAATTGCAGTTGATCTTTACAGGAAGTTGGAAATCAGGGACCATGTATTTCAGATCTAATTTCTGTAGATTTGGTATGAGATAGGGAGGCTACAGTGTGAGTTGAGTCCACTATCTTGATTCAGTCTGATTTCCAGTTTTAAAATCAGTTTGCTGAGTAGATTCCTTTACATGTAGAAAGTATATATATGGTAATCTTCTACCATATATATAGAAGATATTTCTGTCATGGATGTCCAGTTGCATGTCTCTAGCCTACTTTTATATGTAGATGAGACCAATTTATAAGTGTTAGAGGAGGAACCTTCTACACGTGGGGACATCAGTTGAAATACTTAAAGTATGCTATTTAAAACTCTTTAGGATATTGAAAGTTTTATGAAATGTTGACCAAAGATCATAGTTTTGAAGCTTCTAGAAAAAATAAGTTTTATGAAGTTAGAGTTAATTCAGTATACTAATACTAATCAATGTCAAGAAAAATTCACTTAGCAAAAAAAAAGGCAATATAAAATGAGAAGGGTGTAATGTAAGTCAATTTCTCCATTTATAGTTAGGGTTTTTATAATTTCTTGGAAGTAGCACACATGTACCTTTTTTCTTGAGTTTCAATCGCAGCCTCCTTTTGGAAAATTAATGATTTTGCTAGAAATATTTAAATTGCTATGTTATCAAGTTCTGGCAAGGATATTTGGAAATCAGATATTATATGCTGATGGTAATATAAATTGATAAAGCTGTTTGGAGAACAGTTGCGCAGTATTCAGTAAAGTAGAAAATATACACGTATATACTTTCATGTATACCTTAGAACGGTGTTCTCAACTAGGTCATTGTTAACCTCTCAAGGGACTTTTGGTAATGCCTGGAGACCTTTTTGGTTGTCACATCTGTGGAGGCATCTGGTGGGTAGAGATCAAGGATGATGCTAAAATGTCCTACAGTTGACAAGACAGACTCCCACAACAGAGGATTATTCAATCCAAGATGCCTGTAGTGCTGAGGTTGAGAAACCTTACTTTAGAGAATAAAGTTCACATGTTTTAATATGTGAACATAGAGGTTTGCTCAAGGATATTCATTAAAGCATTGTAATAGTACAAAATTAGAAATAATCTAAATGTCCATTAGTGGATGATTGGATAAATAAGATGTGGTCTGCATATGTGATTCAGTACTTCATAATAAGAAGCTTCATATTAGAGTACTATTCATAATAGTATTCCTATTACAAAGTAATAGAAAGTACTGAATCACATACTGTTGAAAGGAATGAAGTAGGGGCTCCTGGGTGGCTCAGTTGGTTAAGTGTCTGCCTTTGGCCCAGGCCGTGATCCTCGGGTCCTGGGATTGAGCTCCTTGGCTGACTCCTAGCTCAGTGGGGAGTCTGCTTCTTTCTCTCCTGATGCCCCTCCTCCCAACTTGTTCTCTCTCTCTCCCAAATAAATACAATCTTTTTAAAAAAGGAATGAAGTAGATCTATATTAGTAGATCACAAAGATAATGTTGAATGAAAAAGCAAGTATTTTTTGTATACCATTTATGAAAATTGAAAAATACGCAAAACATGACTCTTATTGTAATATGTAAATACAAATATACAAAATGTAAAAATACATACCAGTCTCACGACAGGGGTTGTTAATAACGAGGTGAAAAGAAGGAAATGGCACTAGGAATGAGGAATAGTGGACTTTAACTTTATTTCTACTTATTCTTTTGTAAATATACATAAAGTGAAACAAAGGTTCTTATTTATTGACTTTGAATTCACAAGGTGAGTGTCATTTGTTAAAAATTCTGGTTGGGGAAATGTAGATATTTGTAATATTATTTGTTTTTTTTAACAGTTCCAAAATTTCTCAAAAAAAAAAAAACCCTTATCTAATGAATTCCATTTACAATTTATCTACATTTGGGTTTCGTGGCACTAGTATAGCATGCTTTTTCTTTTTTCAGTTTTTCTGCTCAAGAAGTTAACTTGGTTTCTTATGGAGAGAAGTATAACTATTTTAAGGTATTCATTGTTTATTTTATTTATGTGTATAGTTGTGGAGAAGCTATATTAACTGCCATTAACCAGTAAGTTTGTGCTTAATTCATAAAAGTAAAAGCCATCACAAAGAACTCCCAACAACTGTTTATTTTTGTATATTAGAATATATAGAAATAATTGGGCTTTCAGGAGAAACATGAATTATTTCTCCTATTTGGACATTTTGTTGCATTGATTTCTTTTTATTGTAAAAGTATTTGATTATAATGGTTTAATCTTTTCAGTAAATTTATCTAAGTGATTCTAGGAACTTTACCCATAAAATGTAATTTAAAATCCGAACTTACATTTTCTGAATAACTGTGAAAATTTTTATAAATGTTATTAAAGAGAGAAGATGGGTACAATGTCCAATATATATTTTTTGGGGCATAAGGATCAATTTTTATATGTGATAAAATATATTCATAGTAAAATGAAGTGGAGATAGTGCATGACCTATAATTTTTTTTTCTTAAAGTGATATCAGTGTCTCAAATACAATGGAATTAAAAGTTATAATAACTATTCATGATACCTTTGAATTTAAATTATGTCAAATTAAATAACTTAGATTAAAATTGCATTTATAATTATATGGAAGTTTATTATTTTTAAACAAAAAGCATTTACCAAAAATTATCCCAAAGTTTAGAAAACTCACTATTTTAAATTTGAAAACTTAAAATAACCTTTAATGATTTTTATTTACTTTTCTTACAACTTAAATGCAAAAATAATAACCCATATTTCCTTACATGTAAATGGCAATCCAATCAAAAGGTGACTGAAAATTAATGACTTTATTTTAAAAGATACAGTTCTTAAAATTTTAGATTAGCTGTAATTTTTTTGTTAAAGGATTTAATACAAATGATAAGAATGGCTTAATTATAAAATTCATAAAGATAATTTAAATTCAGAATATTTAATTTAAGATAATTTACGCTCAAATGTATAATTATGAATAGTTATGACTCCTAACTATATAGAATTTGAAATAAGTCCTATAACCTTTTTAGATAATTTTCATAATTAGGTGAGAACAAGGCATGAACTATCTCCCATTTGATTTTCTTGCTAATATTTGCAATTTAATACTAGAATTATTCCTTAATTGCTGAAAAGGAGTTGTCCATAACATGGTTACTAATTATTTTTCTATAATACAATATGTAATTTTAAAGATTTTATTCAAGAAATGACTTGGTTAAAAACTTGTAACAGAGCAGCTTATTAATGCTGTGTATGTAAAGGTAGAGTTAATTGTTTGGTGGATTCAGTGTTTATGGAAAAGAATAACTGACTAAACTTAGGAATTTATTAGAATTAACTTTCCTTTATGTGTAAAATCTGTACTCCTCCAGTAAAGGCATAAGCTTCTAGTTTGAGCAAAAAGGTGAGACCTTTAACTGTACCCTTTTTAGTGCTGGCTCTGTGAGGAAGTAGTACAAAGATTGTACATTCTTTTTTTTTTTTTTTAAGCTTTTTTTTAAATTTAAACATATAATGTAACCCGACCACCCTCTCCCAACCCCTCTCTCCCCCCACCCCCCTCAGTTTGTTTTATGACATTAAGAGTCTCTTTTGGTTTGTCTCCCTCCCGATTCCATCTTGTTTCATTTTTTCTTTTCCTACCACCTTAACCCCCACCCCCGTTGCATCTCCACTTCCTCATATCAGGGAGATCATGTGATAGTTGTCTCTCTCCAGTTGACTTATTTCGCTAAGCATAATACGCTCTAGTTCCATCCATGTCATCGCAAATGGTAAGATTTCATTTCTTTTGATGGCTGCATAGTATTCTATTGTATATATATACCACATCTTCTTAATCCATTCATCTGTTGATGGACATCTAGGTTCCTTCCATAACTTGGCTATTGTGGACATTGCTGCTATAAACATTCGGGTACACGTGCCCCTTCAGATCACTACGTTTGTATCTTTAGGATAAATACCCAGTAGTGCAATTGCTGGGTCGTAAGGTAGCTCTGTTTTCAGCTTTTTGAGGAACCTCCATGCTGTTTTCCAGAGTGGTTGCACCAGCTTGCATTCCCACCAACAGTGTAGGAGGGTTCCCCTTTCTCCACATCCTCGCCAGCATCTGTCATTTCCTGACTTGTTCATTTTAGCCATTCTGACTGGTGTGAGGTGGTATCTCATTGTGGTTTTGATTTGTATTTCCCTGATGCCCAGTGATGTGGAGCACTTTTTCATGTGTCTGTTGGCCATCTGGATGTCTTCTTTGCAGAAATGTCTGTTCATGTCCTCTGCCCATTTCTTGATTGGATTATTTGTTCTTTGGGTGTTGAGTTTGCTAAGCTCTTTGTAGATTTTGGATACTAGCCCTTTATCTGATATGTCGTTTGCAAATATCTTCTCCCATTCTGTCAGTTGTCTTTTGGTTTTGTTGACTGTTTCCTTTGCTGTGCAAAAGCTTTTGATCTTGATGAAGTCCCAATAGTTCATTTTTTCCCTTGCTTCCCTTGCCTTTGGCGTTGTTCCTAGGAAGAAGTTGCTGCGGCTGAGGTCGAAGAGGTTGCTGCCTGTGTTCTCCTCAAGGATTTTGATGGATTCCTTTCTCACGTTGAGGTCCTTCATCCATTTTGAGTCTATTTTCGTGTGTGGTGTAAGGAAATGGTCCAATTTCATTTTTCTGCATGTGGCTGTCCAATTTTCCCAACACCATTTGTTGAAGAGGCTGTCTTTTTTCCGTTGGACATTCTTTCCTGCTTTGTCGAAGATTAGTTGACCATAGAGTTGAGGGTCTATTTCTGGGCTTTCTATTCTGTTCCATTGATCTATGTGTCTGTTTTTGTGCCAGTACCATACTGTCTTGATGATGACATCTTTGTAATAGAGCTTGAAGTCTGGAATTGTGATGCCACCAACTTTGGCTTTCTTTTTCAATATTCCTTTGGCTATTCGAGGTCTTTTCTGGTTCCATATAAATTTTAGGATTATTTGTTCCATTTCTTTGAAAAAATTGGATGAGATTTTGATAGGCATTGCATTAAATGTGTAGATAGCTTTAGGTAGCATAGACATTTTCACAATATTTATTCTTCCAATCCATGAGCATGGAACATTTTTCCATTTCTTTGTGTCTTCCTCAATTTCTTTCATGAGTACTTTATAGTTTTCTGAGTATAGATTCTTTGCCTCTTTGGTTAGGCTTATTCCTAGGTATCTTATGGTTTTGGGTGTGATTGTAAATGGGATTGACTCCTTCATTTCTCTTTCCTCTGTCATGTTTTTGGTGTAAAGAAATGCAACTGATATCTGTGCATTGATTTTATATCCTGACACTTTACTGAATTCCTGTACAAGCTCTAGCAGTTTTGGAGTGGAGCCTTTTGGGTTTTCCACATATAGTATCATATCGTCTGCAAAGAGTGATAGTTTGACTTCTTCTTTGCCAATTTGGATGCCTTTAATTTCTTTTTGTTGTCTGATTGCCGAGGCTAGGACTTCTGTTACTATGTTGAATAGCAGTGGTGATAATGGACATCCCTGCCGTGTTCCTGACCTTAGCGGAAAAGCTCTCAGTTTTTCTCTATTGAGAATGATACTTGCAGTGGGTTTTTCATAGATGGCTTTCGTAATATTGACGTATGTGCCCTCTATCCCTACACCTTGAAGCCTTTTGATCAGGAAGGAATGCTATACTTTGTCAAATGCTTTTTCAGCATATATTGAGAGTATCATATGGTTCTTGTTCTTTCTTTTGTTAATGTATTGTATCACATTGATTGATTTGCGGATGTTGAACCAACCCTGCTGCCCTGGAATAAATCCGACTTGGTCGTGGTGAATAATCCTTTTAATGTGCTGTTGGATCTTATTGGCTAGTAGTTTGGTGAGAATTTTCGCATCTGTGTTCATGAAGGATATTGGTCTGTAATTCTCTTTTTTGATGGGATCCTTGTCTGGTTTGGGGATCAAGGTGATGCTGGTCTCATAAAAGGAGTATGGAAGTTTTCCTTCCATTTCTGTTTTTTGGAACAGTTTCAGGAGAATAGGAATTAATTCTTCTTTAAATGTTTGGTAGAATTCCCGTGGGAAGCTAAGTTGGTAGGGAGATTTAAAAAAAAAAAAAAGAAAGTGGAGAAAACTTCCTTGGGCTGGAGACTAGATCAAGCCCAGTACTAGATTTGAGGTGTATATTAATCTATTAGAAGATGTTGTACCCCAAATTTTTTAGAAGGAAAAAAAAAACCCTTTTAGAAAGTGGTCGATTTTCTGTTTCTAGAATTGTTGCTCTTCTTCTCTTCGATCTCCTTTCGGATTCGTAGGTGTTTGGAATGGTTTGATAGGCTGTCTAGCTGATCTCCTGCTGCTTGATATCGTCTCAGCCTGCTACTTCGCCGCCGTCTTGACTCTGACTACGGCTTTGTGGCTTTTATGGCTGCTGTAAAAGATCTTTGATTTGCTTTTACTTAAATATTTTATTTTATTTTTTTAAAAGATTTTATTTATTTATTTGTCAGAGAGAGAATGCACACAGGCAGGCAGAGAGGCAGGCAGAGGCGGAGAGAGAGGTAGGCTCCCTGCCGACAAAGGAGCCCAATGCAGGACTCGATCCCAGGATCCTAGGACCATGACCTGAGCCAAAGGTAGCGGCTTAACCCACTGAGCCACCCAGGTGTCCCTTAAATATTTTAAAAAGACTTGATTTTTAGTATTATCTTAAAAACTTATTTACCTACTCACTTCCATGTTTTAAGTAAGGATCAGGAAGTACCAGTGAAAAGCTTATAATTATGGGAACATTTTCTGCATATGGATGTGTGTGTAATTGTTTAAAGCCTGCCTTTTCCTTTCTGTTTTTTAAGATTTTATTCATTTTTTTAAAGATTTTATTTATTTATTTGACAGAGATCACAAGTAGGCAGAGAGGTAGGCAGAGAGAGAGGAGGAAGTAGGCTCCCTGCAAAGCAGAGAGTCCGACGCGGGGCTTTGTCCCAGGACCCTGGGATCATGACCTAAGCCGAAGGCAGAGGCTTAACCACTGAGCCACCCAGGCGCCCCTAAGATTTTATTTAATTATTTGAGAGAGAGAGCATGAGAGGAGAGAGGTCAGAGGGAGAAGCAGACTCCCTGCCAAGCAGGGAGCCCGATGTGGGACTCGATCCTGGGACTCCAGTGACCTGAGCAGAAGGCAGTCGTCCAACCAACTGAGCCACCCAGGCACTCCCATAAAGCCTGCCTTTTTCTCTCTATAGAGAAGACTTGAAGCAGCTGAGAATACACACGAATTTGATTATAAATTTGAATAAAAACTCAAAAAGGCACCAAGGGATATTTCATTTTTCTTTGTATTGGAACGATTGGCGATTAGTTAAATTTGGTATGGTTTATCAAAATTTTAAATTATAAGGGTGTGCCTGGGTGGCTCAGTTGGTTAAGCATCTGACTTTTGTTTTAGGCTCAGGTCATGATCTCATGGGTTGTGCGATTGACCCCTGACAGATTCCACCCTGAGGGTGGAATTAGCTTGAAGATTCTCTCCCTCTGTCCCTCCTTCCACTCATGGGATTGCCAGTGTTGTCCTCTCCCTCAAATAAATAAATCTTAAAAAATTTTTTAATTATAAGGCCAAATATTTTCATAGCCTGACCCTTGAGTCTGGTTGAAACAATGCATTAAAAAAAAAACAAAACTTCAGCATGAATTTCCAGCTTAAATCCATTTTTATTCTAAACCACAAAGTTAAGGTTTTTTGTGTCTTTTATGTGCTCAGGCATTAACTTTGAATCATACATCTATGGAATAATTTGGAGAAAACTTTCTTTCTTTAAGGACCTTGCCCCAGAGCTTTTCAAAAGGCTTTCTGCCTTTCTCATCCTTCACTCACTTACCAGATGGATGTTTTAACTGCTTAGCCCAGTTTTACTTTGTATTTAAGTTATTTTTCTATATCCTGAGATGTAATACCATATGAATCTTATTAAGGTTCAATAAGCAATTAAATTTTTAAAAATCTTGCTGAATTGTTTGAATTTAGTGGCACTGAATCAAATAGGTTAATACATTATTTCATTTAGTTTATTTGTTATGTATGTCTAGTGATTGTCCTTTTAGTTGCATGTGATGGGGAATGATGCTAAGAACCAGCTGTTGATTAGATTTTGGATATCTTTTTCTGTTTATATTGTTACATTTAATTTGCATATCTTTTCTTGTATATTTTTTGATGCTGTTCAACATGTTCTTTCACTTTTTAAGCTTTTAGCCATTATTATATCTGTTATATAAAACCGAGATCCCATCAGGTTATTGTGATGCTTCAATTAGATATGTGTCATACATTTGAAAAATAAGCAAACACTTACAGAAGTATTAGTAATGATTCTTCCTCGGGTGGTGTGTTGCCTTAATTTCTGTTTCTCAGGTAGGTTTGAATTTATATTTGATTTCTGTTAGGTGTCTTGAGCGGGGTCTTTTAAATGAACTGCATTTAGAAATAATCTCTTCTGCTTAGAGGATTTGATAGGTAAAGTATGGTGCAGTATTATGTAGCTCACCTTACATTGAAAAGGACAGTGCATTGAAATTGGAATCCTGTTCATTTCAGTATAATTTTTTTTACTATGTTCAGTTAGCCAACATATAGTACATAGTAAGTTTTTGATACAGTGTTCAATGATTCAGTAGTTGTGTATGACACCCATTTCTCATCACATGTGTCCCCCTTAATACCCATCACCCGGCTACCCCTCACCTTCCTCCCTCCTGGAGCCCTCAGTTTGTTTCCTGGAGTCCACAGTTTCTCATGGTTTGTCTTCCTCTCTGGTTTGTTACCATTTTCAGTATAATTGAAGATATTTTTAGCCTGTGCTAATATAAAAATGTATTTCTTCTTGTTTCATAAACTTTATACATTATAAAAAATAACTCTCATCACAATTTTGTGTCAGTGTCAGTATGGATAGAGTTTGGTGTTTAGTGGAAGTGTGGACAGAATGTTTCCACAGAATGTTTCCATTAGCTCTTAAAACGGTCTCTAGTAACCTTCTTTACTGAATCCATTTGTTTCGGTTTTGTTTATTTAGCATACATCTAGCCCAAGTTGTTTGTTTTTAAAAATAATGGTACAAAATGCTAGTCAGGAATTGTATTGGGGGAATTGTGGTGGATGAAGCCTTTGCGCTGAGAATGAGTTAATAGCCATGTGTTTCGCTGTATCTTTATTATCTGTTTTTTCTTACATCTTAGATTGTCCAACTGTGTCTTCAATTAAGCTGGGAGATTTTCAACCATTATTTGAATGTTACTTATACCCTGTTTTCTCTTTTAAATTCTTTTCTAATCTTGATCCACTTGTGTTTTAGAGCATTGCTACTTAAAGTGTGATCTTCAGGTCAGTGTTGGTCTACAAACTGATTTCATTGGTCTATGAATTATGGACAGAAATTTGAAGCATATGGTTTTAGAAACTTTTAATAACAACTTGATATTCCTGTGACATCCAAGCACATTTTTAAAAGTGATTTTTAAAAAAATTCACTTTTATTGAATTTTACAGTTTTTGTCTGCCATGGACTAACAATTTGAAAAATGGCTCTTCACAGATGGTTTCAGTATTATTTTGTTAGACCTTACTCTATTCTTTGTATTTTTAGCTGCTTTTACATAGTTTTTTCCTTCTTTCTGAACTGAATTTTAGATAGGTTTTAAATGTCTAATCTTTCTCTACTTGAACTATGTCTGCTATTTAACTTTTACCCTGAATTCTAACTATGTTTTTGATTTTCTGAGCATTTATTTAACTTGTGTGTACGTGTGTGTGTGTGTGTGTGTGTGTATATATATATATATATATATATATATATATATATATTAAGCCTTTGTGGTATTTGGAATATCTTTATTGTATAATCTGTTCAATAGTTGAAGAATCTGTAGTCTAATCCTGCTGTCTTTTGTTCTTTTGTTTGTGTTGACTCATTCTTTGTATCTAGTATCCTTGTATATTTTGTGACTTATTTTTTTTTTTTTTTAATTTGAGTAGAGTTTTTTGAAAGCTGCTATATTCTTTGAGGCCTGGATTGAAGTTATTTTCTTTCACCAGTAATTTGCCCATGTTTCCCCAGAGCTTGGGGGTATTAACAGTTTAAGAGTACTTTAAATGACATTGTCATATGAGATTTATTGGCTTAAACATATAGTGTGTAGTCTGAGAATCTTTTTGAGGGTTACACTTTGTTGTTACTGTGTCAAGAGAATTTATAAAACATTCTTGTAATAATAAAATTACAGAGCTGGAATACAGATTAGGGGTTAGAGGTGGTGGGGCCTAGGGTGGGTATGACTGCACGGGGTAACAGGAGGCAGATCTTTGTGGTTCTCCTAACCTGAGGATGTAGCCCTTTGGCGTAACGGCTTTATAGAGGTGTTTCCTTTTGATAGACATTTAGAGTCTGTCTCCTGAGTGTGTAGCCATCAAAATGTAAGCTCCATTTTGTGCAGTGGAACACATATTCTCAAGATAAAAGGTAGTTTCTGGTTTTGCTTATTCTTTTGTTTATGGCTTATGTGAATACTGTACTTTCTTGCTAGCTGAGCAGTTCATTGAAATAGATTTTTCTACTAACTTTCAAAAGTAACATCTAATAGTATCAAGGTATCTAGTCTGCCACACTGCTGGAAATCTGTGTCCCCATCTATCTACAATTTTGTTTCTTATCATGTTATGTTGCTATTTTGTGCCTTAGCTTTCTTATATTTTTGTTATTATAATAGGCATTTTTCGTTATCTCTTTTTTCTTTATCTCTTTGGTCTGTCAGACTTATTGTGTAGGCCCCCATCACAGTCTATGCCCATGTATGTTTTCTAATCTCTTTTTCTCCTGTTCTTTCACTAGCCATATTATGGTTTATTAAAGACATAGTGTATTATAGTTATTCTTTTACTCATGTCATTCCATTCTGCTTAAATGCTATCTCTTCTTTTTGACTCCAGCTGCTTCTTCTAGTACTGTTGATATTTTGGGCTGAATAATTCATTTCTATGGGGGCTCTCCTGTGCATTGTAGGATGGTAGCAGCATCCCTGGCCTCTGCCCATTAGATGCAACTAGTGACTTCCCTTTGTGATAAACAAAAGTGTTTCCAGACATTGCCAAAGGTCCTTTGTGGGGGGTGATGTCTCCCATAGTTGAAAACCACTGCCCTAGCCCTCTCTTGATTTGGTCTCGATTGAAGAGCCTTCCCTGATTATCCATGCCTATGGCTTTTAATTTTGGCTATTTGGTAGTACATATTGTCCTGATTGTGTACTTGCCCCTTTTTACATTTGTTTGTGAATTTCTTTCTCTCTCTCCTTTCGCCCTGCCTCGTGTGTGTGTGTGTGTGTGTGTGTGTGTGTGTGTGATGTGTACATGTGTGTTTTTTTTTTTTTAAAGATTTTTTAATTTATTTATTTGATAGACAGAGATCACAAGTAGGCAGAGAGGCAGAGAGAGGAGGAAGCAGGCTGTCCACGGAGCAGAGAGCCTGATGCGGGGCTCAATCCCACGACCCTGGGATCACGACCCAAGCTGAAGGCAGTGGCCCTAACCCATTGAGCCACCCAGGTGCCCCGTGTTTATTTCTTATTTGACCAAGTTTTAGAGTGCACGAACCGTATATCTTACTTTGTTATTTGTTTGCTGTTTTGGTCCATTCAGTACACATATTAGTAGTTTTAAATATATCAGTTGCTTGCCTTTTTCCCTGTTTTTCTTTTTCTTTTTTTTTTTTTTTTATATGATAGCAATAGGGGCTTAGGAAATCGGATCACTCTAGAAAATGTGGAGAACTTCGAGGTGTTCCAAATTATGAGACTTAGAAACAGTAAATCTCAAAACAATGTAAGAATACAATACAATACAATAACGATGTAACAGTGGTGTGTATATCCAGTAAATAGCTCTGGAAAATTCAAGACAATGCAAGATTGTTGTAAAGATATAAGAAAGATATAATTTCTGTTAGAGGTATCCATTATATAAGTAACCAGAAAAATGTGCAATAGAGTAGAAAAAAAATGAGAAATACAGAAAGTGGAAGGATTTGTAGAAGCATGAAGTACGAATGATTAGTTCTACAGAGTGATATGAACAAAGTAATCAATATGTCAGGGTAAATTGTTAGGAATGATGGATGTAGCATCTGGCTAGGAGTGACTTGTATAAAGCTGACAAATGTGATATGTGAATGTTAGTAAGTTGAAAAGAAGTTGGGCACAGAGAAGTTAGCTCCTTACTACCAACTAAAGGGAACCCTACAGGTTTTGCCCCAGTTGGGAGAGATACAGCTCAATTATAGACTTACCTCTCCCTTTTTTAAAATTATGAGCAAATTCTAAGTAAAAATGTCAATTGAAGCTTGAATCTAATTACTTTTTTAAAGAATTTTATATATTTGAGAGAGAGAGAGAGAGATCACAAGTAGGCAGAGAGACAGGCAGAGAGAGGGGGGGAAGCAGGCTCCACACCAAGCAGAGAGCGCGATGCGGGGCTCGATCCCAGGACCCTGAGGTCGTGACCTGAGCCGAAGGCAGACGCTTAACCCACTGAACCACCCACGCGCCCTGAATCTAATTACTCTTATAAGGTGCTCTTCCTCATCTAGGCCGAAATCTTCATGAAAGTAATCATAAGTGGGGCACCTGAGTTGGCTCAGTTGGTTAAGCCTTCGACTCATGTCTGGGTCCCAGGGCCTGGGATTGAGTCCTGTGTCAGGCTCCCATGTCAGTGGGGAGCCTGCTTCTCCCTCTCCCTCTGCCTTCCAGTCGTGCTTGTTCTCTCTCTCTCACTCTCTATCTCTAATAAATAAATAAAATCTTAAGAAAGAAATCATAAGTATAGTATTGTTCATTGTAGAAAAATTAGAAAATGCGGAAAATGACAGTTACAGTTCCCAAAGCCTAACCCACTATTATCATGTAGATTAGTTCCATTCTCTTGAATTGTATATGATCTCTGTCTCTCCCTGGATATAGATATATGATGTGCCTATGTGTATATATAAATATATACTGTATATACATATATGTATGTGTTCATATAATATTAAATATCATATAATATTAAATGCCATTTAATATTATATGAACACTTCTCCATTCAGTAAAATTCCAGAGTGTGATATTTAGTGACTATATAGCATTCTATTCTGAGATTATCCCTAAATTTATTTAAACATTTACTTAAACATTTAGGTTTTCTTTGACACACACACACACACACACATATGTACATGTACCAATAATTTGCAGTGAACCACCCGTATGAGAAATTTGAGTGCATCTCCTATTTTCTTTGAAGAATTGTAACCTCCACTGCAGTCTGTATCTTACAATTTGCCCTACAGAATTAATTTTACCTGTCTTCCTAAGAAGCACCCCAGTATTATAGCTGGGCATTATTACCAGTGTTGGAGACTATATTTCGTATCCTCCCAAATGGTTAGGTGTGGCCAAAGGACAAAGCTCTGGTTTATAAGCTGTAGGCTGAAATTACACGGGAGAGTTAGAAGGGAGCAGGGTGGGCCTTTTCCTCCCCTTTCTTTTTCTGCTGCCTGCAATGTGGATGTATTAGCAGGGGTGCCCATAGTTCTCGTGGAATATGAGGCAACTTGGAGTAGAAACAATATGTAGTAGAGCAGAAAGGTGGAAGGAACTTAGGTCCTCAATATTTGGAGCTGCCACATCAGCTTTTGACTCTCTATTTCTGGACATTTACGTGAGGAGAATTCTATCCCTTTTTTCCCCCTCTTGTTTAAATCATTATATTATTATAATGTAACATTTTTTGGCTTGGGAAGGATCTGACCTAATCCCATCTGATAAAGGATATGATTGTTTAATACTGTACGTAGTAACGTAATGGGTTAACTATAAGGAAACATGCACTGTGTCATGGTAGATTCTGGATCTATGTTGCAAACAAAAATCTGCTTTAAGACTGGAGAGAGATTAATTGGTACTGAAAGGAAAGTACTTAAAATGTTACATAATTTCTGGATGTTTTTGTTAGCTATATTGCTGAATTTTGTTCCTAAGTGCTTTTAATAATTATCACAAATATTATTTCAGAAAACACTTGGTAACTTTTGGGCAAAAGCAAACAAAACCACTCCCCAAACCCCAAAATCAAAACAACCCACAAAACTAACCACAAACCATTGAGGATTGTATATTGTATCTGAATAATCCCTTGAAGACCTATGAATTTTTAACATTAAATATCTTGGGTTGTCACTTTGACAAGGTCAGTCAGTTCATAAATGTGGCTTTTAATATTCTCTTAGTAACTTTATTGGAAGAACTTTGATAAATGAAAAAACATTTTTGTTACTGTAAACTTTTTTTAGTAGTAATTCTAAGAAAGTTGTTCATAACTATTGAAAGTAAAGGATACACTTTTAAAAAATTAAACTTTTTTTTTTAATTAAACTTCTTTTTGAGCAGTGTTAGGTTTACAGAAAAATTGAGCAGAAAGTACAGAATTCCCACATGCGACTTTCACAGATACACATTTTGTTCCCCTGGGGTATTCCACTGCCCATAATGTTATACATATAACAACAGACTTTACATCTTTGAACGAAATTTGTGCTATTTTATAAGAAGAAAACCATACACAACTAAAAATCATTTTACTCTAACCTAGGGTTTTTCCATCCTCAGCTCTATTAACATTTGAAGACAGATAATTCTTTGTGGGGGTCTCTTCTGTGCATTATAGATGTTTAGCAGCATCCCTGATCTCCACCCACCAGATGCCAATAATATTATCCACTTAGGACAACCGAAAATGTATGCAAGCATTGTCAAATGTCCCTTGGAAGGCAAGTTGTTCCCCAATTAAGAACCATTGCTCTAACCAATTTATGATGTTTTAGGATTTGCTATATTTCTTAGGTTGAGTTCAGAATTAAGGGGTTAGAACTATAGACGTTCAAGGAACCTTCACACAGAAGTTGTGAAGATAAAGTTAGAATCTTCCTTACACTTGGGGACCATAGACAGTCTTCTCTTCAAATGTACTATATTGTTTGAATTTATCAATAATGTGTCAAAACCCATTTTAGAGTTTCTTATTTCCTTTTGAAAGGTTTTCATAGTTTGGGATCTACTATTTAGGGATTTCAGGAGTACTATACTGTGGGTAGATACAAACTTTAAATGTCCAACGATTTATGAGGTCAGTTGTGTTTGACTCTTTGTGTGCTCTAATTAGATTGTCATTATATTCAAATTGTAACAGTTAAGTGATCTCATGTATTCTATCAAGGACTTTGAGCTTCTCAAATAGAGGATAGCATTAGATGTCAGCCAATCATTTTGTCCTTCAGAGTTTTTTCCTTTATATCCGAAATCCTGCCAATTGTAACAGCTGTGTCAGTTCCAAAAGAGGAATCTAGCCTCTCTTAGCTTGTACTTAGTCCACTAAAGACATCTAAAAACTTTACTACGGGGGCGCCTGGTTGGCTCAGTGGGTTAAAGCCTCTGCCTTCGGCTTAGGTCATGATCTCAGGGTCCTGGGATCGAGCCCCGCATCGGGCTCTCTGCTTGTCAGGGAGCCTGCTTTCTCCTCTCTCTCTGCCTGCCTCTCTGCCTGCTTGTGATCTCTCTGTCAAATAAATAAATAAAATCTTTAAAAAAAAAAATTTAAAAACTTTACTACGTAGTTTACAAATAATAATGTCCACTTCCCATTGGTACCTTGTACAATTACAAAACCTTGTTTGCTAGTGATGAAATCTCATCTATAGTAATTAAGAATGTTTTTATTCTATCTCTGCAGAAAATTTCTAAAGACTTGGTGAAGATAGGAAAACTATCAGAAAGGCAGTGGCACCATTATCCTGTAAGTATTGCTTTGAAAAAGAAGTTTAAGAATATTTTAAGGATCCAGTTGTTTGGGGGAATATATGTTAGGCAAAGATATATGTAAAATATAGAGCAGGATATATTATAATTATATTAATAATTTATAAGAACTAATCCAATGCAGTCCTTTAAAAATTGAGAATGTGTTCTTATGTATTGAGATGAGGATTTTACCAATAGCACTGAAAAATATTTCTAATTCTAACAAGGATTGATCTAGTTTATGTACATTTGCTTATTTAAAACTATCAGAATCCAGATGATCATTGTAGTTTTGTAGGCTTGTGATTTGTTTGGGTGACTTATTGTTATATTGCAGAATTATTTATTTGCTGATTTATTTATGTATTTCATTATTTATTTATTTGATTATTTAGTAAATTATTTATCTGATGAATTATTAATACATCTTCATGACATGCTTTAAATTATTTATAACTTAATTTTGAGTTTATTGCTTTTAGAGCCTGCATTGTTACTGACTAGTTTTGATTTTTTTCTTTGCGGTTCTTTAAAATTAAAGTATTAGCTCTAAGGCAAAAATGTATTCATTGCAGTGCCATGGATTTTTTTTCTTCTTTTTTTTCCTTAGTAATTTATGGTAGAGATGAAATTTCAGTTATGCTTTGTTTAGTTCTAAATTTACCTGTTTAGGGTTACTGATGATAGAATGTTTATGTGTTGTGTGTATATTCAGTGTAGAGTCACTTACACATTAATCATATGGCCTAAAGTATGAAACTGAGATTGAACATGTAAACCTTAGTCCACATTATCCTTTGTATCTCTAAAGGGCAGGTCTGCATTTCTTACTTGCTTTAGAATAACTAATAGAGTCTTATTACTTTATTTTAGAGGCAAATCTATTTTACTATTGGGGTATTTTCAAGGAAGTTCAGAGAAATGAAGTCAAACTTAGATTTGGATCCCTGAGATATAAATTTGACTGATGTAGCCTTTATTTTTTAAAATTCTCATTATATGTGTATATATGTGCAAATAGCATGATGTTGATATACCTTTTTATATCAGTCATAGTGACATACTTATTATCATATCATATCCCTTATGGAAAGTTTTATACAACTTTACTTTAATGAACTAAAATAGACAAGGACTTTTATAAATGAAAGCTATAATTTTCTGACTTTAGCTCATAATTCTCTTATGTAAAGTTTCTATTTTTAACCAAATAAAGTATTTCATCTTTCATCTGATTCTGTTTCATGAGTTATTAGTGCTCTGTCATTGAATGGGCTTAATGAATAGGTTAAGTAGTTGTTTGGGTAAAAGAATGTCATATGCACAACTTAGTCTTCTGTGTTTGCTTGCAGTGAATTACTGTGTACTTTAGTAACATTTCAGAGAGCGGCAGCATTGTACAATTCAAGTTAGATGCTGTTTTTAAATTTAATTTGATTGATTTAATTTAATTTATTTTTAATTTTTATTTATTTATTTTTTGAGAGAGGGAGCATGAGCAGGGGACAGGCGTGTAGTAAGAGGGGCAGAGAGAAAAGGAGAGAGAATCTTAACCAGTCTCCTCACCCAAAATGGACCCTGATGCGAGGCTTGATTTCACGACCCTCAGATAATGGCCTGGGCTGAAATCAAGAGTTGGATGCTTAACTGACTGAGCCAGAAGGCACCCCAGGATGCTTTTGAAATATGGTAAAAATGGCTTCTGTAGACAGGTTTTACTATGGAATGTAAATTATGCATACACACACACACACACACACACATTTCTTATTTTGAAATATTGAATATATGAATGTTTAATTGGAATATTGCTTTAGTGTCTTCATATGTTTGCCTTAAAGGAAGTGGTTTCATTTGATTTATATACATGGAATTAAAAATGTGTGTATTATACATATCTGTGATTTCTGTTTTGGAGATGAACAACCACAAATAGTGTCAGATATGGAATTTTATTTCAAAATGTGCTTCAGTATGCCAGTGTGGACTTCTTTTGAAGAAAAAAGCTGCCTCTTCTCCAGTATTGAATAAGATCTTACTATGTTAGTTGTCACAATAATATACCCAGCCACACTATTAATATGCATTTATGGGGTATTAGCTGTGTTATCCAAGTGGTCTTCATTGGAAGATAAATATAATGTGCATGCACACACATATGCACACATACGGAAAATTTTCTCCTGACATCAAAACAGTTTTATAGGTCTTGTTTTTGGAAGAGACACCAATGGAGAGTTTCATAATAATAGCTAGCATTTACTGAGCACTTATTATGTGCAGGTACAGGGCTTATATGTTTTATGTGGATTGTTTTTCTTCACAGTGAGATAAATACAGCTATTGTCTTCATTTTATGAACGAGGAAACAGAAACTCGGAGATGTTAAGAAACTTGCTCATTGCCACATACATGGCAGTAAGTGATGGCGCTGGGATTAGGACTTACTGAGTGACTCTCAGGGGTCTTTCTTAGCCTATTACAATTTTCCATGGATAGTTGGTATTCATCAGTATTGGGTGGTTTTTTTTGTTTTTGAGAATGTAGTTCTTTATTTGTGATAGGTTTAACTTGCCAAGTATAGTCACTTTGTGTTATAGTTCGTCATCTTTTCTAAACAGTAGGCAGTACTTGAGCTTCTTGAATTTTCTGATTTGATTATTCTTGTAATCCCATGTAGTAGATCAGAATACATAAAAAATCTAAGCCTCAGGGAGATTGTATGGTTGGCCTGGTGGATGTCCGACACTCAGATTTGGACTCTTAAGCCCAAGGCCATTTCCAGGGCTCTGTTAGGTCAAGTCTGATTTCCTTATGAAAATAATGATATTAGCAGGATTAGACACATATTGCTAAAAGAACGATTAAGAGTCTGATGCCTGGGCTTTTATAGAAATGGCCACAAATGTACCATTAAATTAATTCTAAATATAGAGTTTAATATACAGTTAACTATTTTAACGTGTTTAAAAAGGATGAGAAAATAGCCAATTGTAATTTTAAACACTTAAATGTAATTATTTAAAAGATTCTATAGAGCCTCTGCGTGTAAGGAAAAATGTTGTGATTTTGGTTTGAGGCTAAGAGAATGGGATCTTTCTATTCTGTTTGCTACCTGAAGACAGAGAAAGTCCTTTATTATCCTGGGTCTGAACCACGTGAAAGACATCAGAAAACAGATGAGCTAGGGTTAGTAGAGTTTGGGTGATGTTGGTGTGAGTTCCATAGGTAGCTGCATTTGTATGAACAACAGTGTATACTGTGTGGATCAAAGTTTTTAAGTTAGGAGTTTCCAAGTAAATAAGTAATTACATTATAAAATCCTCAAAATCTGTGTTTTAGATAATATGAAATGCTGTAATAGCTAGGATGACCATATAATTTATCTTTCAATTCAGGACACACTATTACTAGTGTGATAGTAATATCTCACATGCCTATTGAGTAATTCCTAATACCCTTATATAACATGTACTTAAGAGGAATGTTCATTCATGTACAGTATCTGTAAAAATATTTGATTTTGTGATAAAACTGACTTCTTTTGCCAGTATTTATATGTTTTTGTTAGGCAATGACTTTTGCCAACTGTGACTGATGTTTCACAGCTTTTGGAGACTATTTCCAAGAGGAAAGTAAAGAGGTTTTACTATGGGTTTGGCAAAGTTTCTCAAGTTATAGCAAAGTGTTCTAAAACTTCTCTTCATATCATACATGATTGTCTGTGCTCATTTTGCCTTCTAAATCTTTTAATTGGTGGTATATTTAATGTTGTACTGAAAGCTAATCCTGTTCGTTCTGCTTTCCAAATTAATAATTTTATGTTGGATGATCCAGTGTTTTCTCCTGCCTCAAAAAACCATGTTACATGTCATATGTATTGGTATTTGGCAAAACTGCCAACATTTTTTTTTTTTAAAACAACTGTTTTTCCTTGGTGAAATTTTGTATAGGAAAATAGGAATCTCTAGAAAAGGTTTTTGTTGTTGTTGTTGTTGTTGTTTTTTAATTTTTAAAATTTATTTATTTGACAGACACAGATCACAAGTAGGCAGAGAGGCAGGCAGAGAGAGGAGGAAGCAGGCTCCCTGCTGAGCAGAGAGCCGGATGCGGGGCTCTATCCCAGGATTCTGGGATCGTAACCTGAGCTGAAGGCAGAGGCTTAACCCACTGAGCCACCCAGGCGCCCCGTAGTTTTCTTTTTAATTCCTTCTTGACAGGTATTTATCTATAATGACATTGCATTATTAAAGTCATAGTTAAGATTATTAAAGTTCCAGTTTATTTGCCTCCAGAGCACAGATGATTTAAGTTGAACTAGGTAACTACACTGCCTTATTTGTATTTGCCCAGTAAAAAGAAAAAATTCTTGTGCAGTAATTCTTACTCATATATATAAAATATCAGAACTCTTTTGTTCAGAAAGGCCTTTTATGCCTGGTAACAAAGGAAGAGCTTCCTTACATTCTGCCTTGAGTTTGTCACAGTATAAAGTACTTCATAAAATACTGCTCTAGTTGTAAGAGTAGTAACATAACTTATGTGTTGGCTCTGAGAGTGGCTCCTTTATAATTATGACAAGTGAAAGTACAGCCAAAGGTCACATTAAACACAAATTTCTTTCACACCTCGTCCATTTTGTGGATAGCATGTGAAGTACTGTGGGTCCCTGCACTGATATTTTAGGAGAACAACCCAAGGTTGTTCCTATGGAAATGTTTCAAATACCTTTCTCCCTAACCTCCCATGCGGTTGCTAAATTTGGCATGAATGTATATTTGAATCCTGGACTAATTAAATAGAACCTTATTAAATTTAGAGTTTGCAAATAAAAAAGGGGACTCAGGACTCATACAGTAAGGATTTGTTGGGGCACTAAATAATAGTGACATATGAGTCTTTGATACTACTGAGTATTATAATGCAGTATCTTATTAGTGTTGATGTTGCTCAGTGAAACAGTGAACACCAGACAACATAGCAGCAACAAAAACAAAGTAAAATCCACACCAATGAAATTATGTAAGCATGGCATGCCTATACATATACAACTTATTGATTATATTCTATTTTTGACTTTGATTTGACTAAGAGTTGGAATATTAAAAAGATTATATATAGGAAAGCTATCAAAATTATATAAAGAGGATATATGTATGATCTAGAGTGGTTATCAAATCTCTTTAAGTCATTCTCTTTACACAATATCAAAAAATACAGGCCACAGAAAGGATGTTTGGAAGAGGATAAAATTGGCAAGTTAAAATTTTTTTGTATAATTTGTAAGCATTTATGTTTTTGAAACACTTTTTTTTCTATTGTTTTTCTCACTGTAGTACGCTCTTTGCTGTAAGACTTGTAGAGTAATGATTTCTAAATAAGAGCGTGCTGCCTCAAAAGGGGAATTTTGGAAATTATGCTTTTGTTTGTCACGATATTGTGGGAGTGTTTTTGGCATTTAATGTATGTAGCTCAGGGATGCTACGTATCCTACAATGCATGGGGCAGTCTCAGACTACAAAAGATTGTCCTGAGTACCACGTACCTTCTCAACATCTGCTTGCTTAAATTCTCTTCAAATATAAAGTGGTAGTATTTTCATGTATGATAATACCGACAACGTTTTGTAAGATGTTACATGAAGAATCTTACACTTGAGGGGAAGTTTGTGTGGAGGGGAAGCTAAAGGAGAGTAAAGAAATCCTCTCAAAATTCTGTGTAATTTACTTCACACATTCTTTCCACATCCTGATTTATATATAGCATTTCTAACTAGAAATTTAGGTGAAAAGCTTTCAGTTCAGTAATGCAGTTTACTGGAGGCTCAGGGATACTGATTGCAAATATGTAACAAGGTATTTAAGACTTTTGTTACAACAAACTGAATTTTAAATTAATGGAACTCATTGAATTCTATTAGTTAATGAGGATTATTTAAAGGTATTTTATAATTGCAATCCTAAACATTAAAATTTCATTTTTTAGTATAATGATAGTAAATGTGTTGTTAAAATTAGATTTTAAAATTATGTATTTTTATGTTGCCTCGTGTTCAGTATTATCTGATACCATTCCAGGGGTTTATTATATAACTTCCCTGTAACTTCTTATAGTACATTTCTTTACACATTCTATTTACTATTTTCTATTTTAGGAAAATATGGTCTTTATTATATTTTAAGTACTAGAGACTTAATGTATACATACCTTGACAATGTGGTGGTTATTACTGGGATATATTGTAATCACACTGTACCATGTCTTAGCATAGGTAATTGTTTGACACCACACTTAAAGATAAAACCCAGGTCAATTGCACTAACATCATATTTTGTAGTTTTTCCATTTGAGCAGTATGTAATTTTGTCTTGGCATTTTAAACTTTATTTCAGTTAAGCTTCTTTCTATCTTTATCTTCACATTAAATGAATTTTTGTCTGTAATCACTTAACATTATTTTTTATTTTATAGTGCTCCTATACTGCTCCTTTTTAAATTTTCTTGTACTTCTTATGGAGAATGACTTATTTTGAGAAGAGTAGATCTAAATTTATTTTATATATATAGCATATATATATGTATATATATATATGGGTGCAGATATGTGACTTTTTTATTCTCCCTTTTTTTTTTTTAAAGATGTTATTTATTTATTTGACAGAGAGAGATCACAAGTAGACAGAGAGGCAGGGAGAGGGGGAAGCAGGCTCCCTGCTGAGCAGAGAGCCGGATGTGGGGCTTGATCCCAGGACCCTGAGACCATGACCTGAGCCAAAGGCAGAGGCTTAACCCACTGAGCCACCCAGGCGCCCCTTATTCTCCCTTCTTAACTAGCTATGCTTAAGCATATTTACTTAATGGAGAGAGTATTTTGAAATAAATTACTTTCATTTTCCATTACTATTTTGATTAGGGAATTAATACTGGTTTTTAAAAAAAACATTCTGTATGTAGTTAGATTTTATTATCTCTGAACTTCATTTCAGGATAGTACAGAAAACAAAAGGTGTATTGGATCTAGTGGGTTTGAGAACCATTGTTGTAGAAATGTGTGCTTATTCCTCATAGCTCTTCCAACTACCAGATTAAATTGGATTGTCTGTCAAAACTGATAATTCATGTAGAGTTAAATGCTTCAGCATTAAACACTCTTCTAGTTAGGAATATAGGGACTAATTCTGATTTTTTTGGTATATTTGTAAGTAAAAATTAACTGCATAAGAAGTATATGTAATAATGAAGTTGAAAAAAGATTTTATTTTGTCCATAAGACACCCAGATAGAGTGGGCACAGCTTTTCACTGGAAATTTGAAAAATAACTAATGTTAATTAATCAGTTTGTGGGGATTCTGAAATTGATGACCATCTTGAACTGTTATTCAAAATCATTCTCTCTCTTCATAGAAACTATACTGTTACATTTTGCTATTGGTTTCTTAAATGAAACCTATAATCCAGTTAAACCCTTTGGTGAGTGAAAGTGTGTGTGTATGCATGCATTTTTTGTAAGAGACATGGTTTTGTTTATCTTCAAAGTGATACTATTTATAACACATATGAGCATAACTTTAGAGATGGATGTGTAACAGTTTGGCAGTCCTTTACTGGTTTAATGCGGAGACTCATCTGAAGACTAGCAGGCATTGTCATGGGGTTTCCCTCCAGCCTCACAGGCATCTTTGCCTAGGCAAAGAGCACTTGCTTCTGATTGCTTTCTCTAGTATTGTTTACTGTGGTTACTGTTTTGTTTTGTTTTAGCTGATACTGCCACGTTCATTCATGCTATGAGGTACTGACATGATCTAGAAGGTCAAGGATTTGATACCCTTTGAGGTAGGTAGCTTTGCTTTGGTCCTTATCTGTGATTGCAACTCGTTTTCTTCTTTCTGGCTTCACTTTCTCTATATGCACATACATCTTAGAAAGGGTTAACATGCCCCTATTTTACTCTCAGACTTGATTAATAGTTTGGTTGGGTATAGATTTTTAGGTTGTAGGTAATTTTCTTTCAGAATTTTTGAAGGCTTTGTTTCACAGCATTCAGTGTTGCTTCCAAGAGCTCCATGGTCTTTTTTTCCTCCTACCACATTGTTTTCTGCTGTGCATGGCCTCTTTTTATTATTTTGAAAGCTTTTAGAATCTTCACCTCTGAATTTTCGTCATGGTGTGTCTTGGAATGGATTTTATTCATTGTTTATACTGGGACTTGAGAGGACCCTTTCATTCTGGAGGCAAGTGTTTTTCAGTTTGGGGAAGTTATCTTGAGTTATTTCATCCTCCAGTTTGTTAGTTCTTTTCTAGTTCTCTTATTTGGAGATTTGTCACCGGGTTAGTAGTGGTGGCATGTGTGAGGCTGAATGTTACTGGACTGTGGATAAAATGGTTTACTTCTCCTCACTAACTTTTTTTCTTCTCTTTTTTTCCTTTTTAAAGATTTATTTGAGAGAGTGTATGTGGTGCATGGGGTGGGGAACAGAGGGAGAAGGACAGAATCCCAAGCAGACTCCCCGCTGAACGTGGAGTTCCATATATCATGACCTGGGCTGAAATGAAGAGTCAAATGTTTAACCTACTGAGCCACTCCTAAGGCGCCCCTCCTCACAGTCTTTTATGATAAGTTCTCTGACGAGTTACTCACCTTGATATGCTATTTTGCAAAAATTTGAGATCTCTTTGGAGTTTGGGAGGGAGAGGAAATTGGCTCATCTGCTTAATCTTTTTTGAATCAATCTTTTTATGTGCTGTTCGTTCCTTTCTTCTTTTCCTGGCTAATTTATCCTGGAAGATACTTCTCTCAAAAGTTTTCTGACTTTCCAGTGCTATCGCCTCACCTTCCACAAATCTTTGTAGAGCACTTACTGTACCGTGTTGTAATTATTAGTTTATTGCTTATATGTGTAATAAAAACAGTAGTTGTCCTATTCTGCCAGTATATTTTTTTAATGTTTTTATTTTATTTAAACATATAATGTAACCCCCCACCCTCTCCCACAACCCCTCCCCCCTACCCCCCTCAGTTTGCTTTATGACATTAAGAGTCTCTTTTGGTTTGTCTCCCTTCTGATCCATCTTGTTTCATTTATTCTTTTCCTACCCCCTTAACGCCCACACACATTGCATCTCCACTTCCTCATATCAGGGAGATCATATGATAGTTGTCTTTCTCCGATTGACTTATTTCGCTAGGTTAATACCCTCTAGTTCCATCCATGTCATCACAAATGGCAAGATTTCATTTCTTTTGATGGGTGCATAGTATTCGACTGTGTGTGTGTATGTGTGAGTATGTGTGTGTGTGTGTGTATATATATATACCTATATATACACACACATACACATAAGCACATATACACATATACATACATACATACATATACACACACACACACATACATACACACACACCGCTTCTTCTTTATCCATTCATCTGTTGAGGGACATCTAGGTTCTTTCCATAACTTGGCTATTGTGGACATTGCTGCTATAAACATTCCGTTGCACGTGCCCCTTCAGATCACTACGTTTGTATCTTTAGGGTAAATACCCAGTAATGCAATTGCTGGGTCATAAGGTAGCTCTATTTTCAATTTTTTGAGGAACCTCCATGCTGTTTTCCAGAGTGGTTGCACCAGCTTGCATTCCCACCAACAGTGTACGAGGGTTCCACTTTCTCTGCATCCTCGTCAGCATCTGTCATTTCCTGACTTGTTCATTTTAGCCATTCTGACTGGTGTGAGGTGGTATCTCGTTGTGGTTTTGATTTGTATTTCCCTGATGCCCAGTGATGTGGAGCACTTTTTCATGTGTCTGTTGGCCATCTGGATGTCTTCTTTGCAGAAATGTCTGTTCATGTCCTCTGCCCATTTCTTGATTGGATTATTTGTTCTTTGGGTGTTGAGTTTGCTAAGCTCTTT
>RCUC01133354.1:0-50525 GCA_003697995.1 Taxidea taxus jeffersonii | reverse complement strand
ATTGCACCTCATTAATAGCTTTTTTTATTTCAACTTGATTAGACTTTAGTTCTTTTATTTCTCCAGAAAGGGCTTTTATTTCTCCTGACAGGGTTTCTCTAATATCTTCCATGCCTTTTTCGAGCCTGGCTAGAACCTTGAGAATCGTCATCTTGAATTCCAGATCTGACATATTACCAATGTCTGTATTGATTAGGTCCCTAGCCTTCCGTCCTGTCTCCTGCTCTTTTTTTTGTGGTGAGTTTTTCCGCCTTGTCATTTTGTCCAGATAAGAATCCGCTGTTCTCCTTGTTTTTTTTTTTTTTTTTAAGATTTTTATTTATTTGACAGAGAGATCACAAGTAGGCAGAGAGGCAGGCAGAGAGAGAAGGAAGCAGGCTCCCCACTGAGCAGAGAGCCCAATGCGGGGCTCGATCCCAGGACCCTGAGATCATGACCTGAGCCAAAAGCAGAGGCTTAACCCACTGAGCCACCCAGGCGCCCCCCACTGTTCTCCTTGTTAAGTGAACTTGGTCTTCGCTGGATTTCTTTGATCTTCTGGGGGAGGGGCCTGTTGTAGTGATTCTCAAGTGTCTTTGCCCCAGGCGGAATTGCACCCCCCTTACCAGGGGCCAGGCTAAGTAATCCTCTCAGGTTCGCTTTCGGGAGCTTTTGTTCCCTGAACGCTTTCTGTAGAGTTCCGGAGGACGGGAATGATAATGGCGGCCTCCCAATCTCCGGTTCAGAGGAGCCGAGAGCTAGGGGCCCCAGTCTTCAGTGCGCCTTTATAGAAAAGTGTTTAATCCCTCCGGTCTCCCCAGCCCCCGTTTGCGCCCGGAGACCGCGCGCTCCCAGAGACCGCGCGCGCCCGGAGACCGCCCTCAGAGAAAATCGTGCGTAAGCAGTCCCATCTCACTGGCTTCTGGGAGCACTCCGAGCTCACCCAGCCTGTGACCAAGCGTCTCTGTCTCTGGCAGAGTCCCACCTGGAGTCTCCGAACCACGGAGATCCCTGAGCTCTCCCGGGTCGGAGTCTCCCCGGATCTTGTGGGGATCCCTCACACAGAGCACCGGCCCGTGCCACAGAGCACCTTTCCGTGTCACAGACCACTAGGAAACCTCGGCTCTGTCTCCGCAGCTGGCTTCCCCGCTCTAATACCTGTGAGCTCTGCGACACTCAGACACCCCCAATCCTTCTGTGACCCCGCGGGACCTGAGTCCACGTTGTCCCCGTGAGGTCTTCACCCCAGTTTAGCCTCTGGAGCGATGTCCCTCCGTGGAGCAGACTTTTAAAAGTCCTGATTTTGTGCTCCGCCGCTTGCCGGGAGCCAGCCCCTCCCCCTGAGGTCTATCTTCCCGTCGCGTTGGATTCACTTCTCCGCTGGTCCTACCTTTTAGAAAGTGGTCGATTTTCTGTTTCTAGAATTGTTGTTTTTCTTCTCTTTGATCTCCTATTGGATTCATAGGTATTCGAAATGGTTTGATAGGCTATCTAGCTGATCTCCTGCTGTCTGATGTCGTCTCAGCCTGCTACTTCTCCGCCATCTTGACTCCTCCTTAAGTGTCTTTAAATAAAAAGATTTTCTTTCCGTCTTTCTTCTTGAAATTTATTTTCCAAAAAGAAAAAGAAGGTTCATCCATCCAGTATAATTTTTCATATCCTGAATTTTGGTGAGGTATTATTTAACAGATTCCTATGTTCTCTATATTTCCTATAAATTGATAGTGGTATCTAGAGGCTTTATCAAAGTCAGGATCAATGTTATTGGCAAGAATACTTCATAGGTAACTATGTCTTATATTCATTGGGTGGTACCTAGCTAGCATCTGATCATCAGTCTTTTCTTGAAATTTTCAGCTTTGATGCTGAATACCAAGCTCCATTAGTTTACTAGGTGTTATAAAATGGTGATACTAATTTTTTTATTTCTCTTCATTTATTAGCTAGAATATTTTAAAGAGAGTCTTATTTGCATCAACATTAGATTTTCCAGTACAATTCTTTTTTTTTTTTTTTGAGATTTTATTTGTTTATTTGAGAGAGAGAGAGGGAGAGATTGTGAGACAGAGCACGAGCTGGGAGGAGAGGGAGAAGCAGGCTCCCCACAGGCAGGGAGCCCAACATGGGGCTGGATCCCACTCCATGACCTGAGCCAAAGGCAGACACTTAACAGACTGAGCCACCCAGATGCCCCTTCTGGTACAATTCTAATAGGAAAAGCAGAAAAAATGCTTAGCTCCTTTGCCTTTACTTACCAGTTTTCAAAATTATAGTGTGGATTTCCTAGCATTTTTCAAAGGTGCCTACTAAGAATGTAGTGGATCTTGTTGATCTCTTTCCTGAGCTAGTGCACCCAACTCTAGTTGTGCTGACAGAACACGTCTTCTTTTTCTGGAGAATTATTCTTGGACAATTTCCTGGCCTGGGAGCTGATACTTCTCCCACATAAGAGGCAGCCATCAGTCAATGACTATGCATGTTACAGACCATATGTTTTCATCCTCCCAAAATTCATGGTAAATCCCAAAGTCCAATGTGATCCTATTTGGAAGGGGAGCCTTTGAGAGGTGATTAGATCATAAAGTTGGAGCCCTCATGAATGGGAGTCGTGCCCTTATAAAAGAGACCCCAGAGGGCTCCTTCACTCTCTTCTGTCACATAGAAACATAGTAAAAAGATGGCTGGGCATAGGCTCTCATTAGAACCTGACCATGCTAACATCTTGCTCTTGAACTTCCCAGCCTGTATAACTGTGAGGAATAAATTTCTGTTGTTTATAAACCACCCAGTCTATAGTATTCTCTTGTAGCAGCTTGAATAGGTTAAGAGTGACTTAAGTGGGGTTTCATAAAGCTTTTGACCCCTGCCTCTGGGTTGCAGAGAGAAGGGTGGCAATCTCTGGTACAGGTGCTCCTCCAAGGGACAATGCTGAAGCCAATCTGTACCTGAGGGTCATCAGCATTGTCAAGAAGTTCAGTGGTCACTATCCTCTACTGACTGTGGCTGATGATAGGAGATGCTGCTCCTTGGTAACAATGGGGATAATCATTTCAAAATAACAGAAGATACAGGGTTATACTTAACTTTCAGAAGGAAAAGGTAGTAATTGCTATAATGGGCAGCAAGGATGGAATGGCAGCCAGGAGGACTGATTCACTGATCTGTGGAGATAAGTAATAAAATTGGGCCTTGAGAGCACTACAATATGGCATTTTTTATAATTTTATTATAGCAAAGAAGGATATTGGTTAAAAATGTAAGCCAAAAAATCAAGAAAGGATGAACAGAAAGCTAAAGTCTGCCTCTGTAATGGAGAGCCATGAGTCCTTGCCCAATTGCTATAACTTAGTCCTTAGGCAAACCACAAATCTATTGATTAAAGGGAAACTGGATTATTATGAAGAAGGCCCTTCCAGTCACTTCGGTGACAAACAGCACTGATTCGGACCTACACTGGGAAGGAAGAATACACAGATCTTTCACGGTCTATAGATATACAGTCTAAGTTGATACTGATGCGTGGGCCCCAGATCCAGCATGGTTGATCTCCTCCCCCACCTTATGTTAGCACAGAGGTAGTAGTGCTGGGTTACAAAGGCAAGCATGGCCCAATGGGAAGATAGGTCTGTCAGTTGGAGGACCACAGCTGTGCCCAACGCTAACCTCCTGGTGGTGTGATACTGAGAAGTGACCTCCCTTGGCCTCTATTTCTTTAACTGTAAAATAAAGATGATGATTTCCGCCTGGACTATCTTAAAGAATTTTTGAGGGGCGCCTGGGTGGCTCAGTGGGTTAAGCCTCTGCCTTCGGCTCAGGTCATGATCTCGGGGTCCTGGGATTGAGCCCCACATCAGGCTCTGCTCAGCAGGGAGCCTGCTTCCTCCTCTCTTTCTGCTTGCCTCTCTGCCTACTTGTGATCTCTGTCTGTCAAATAAATAAATAAAATCTTAAAAAAAAAAAGAATTTTTGAAACATCAGGCTATATAATGAAAGTGAAAGTATTTTGTAACTGCCAAGTGCAGTCCAAATGCAAATCATTATAATCTGTACCTCCCATTATATTACCTGTTTTGGGAATAAAACTCAAGGCTATATGTTGTTGTTGTTGTATCTATTTAATGCTATTTAATATAAATTGATTTTAGCAGTGGGCAAGAAGTAGGTAGGTCAAACCAGTTGCATTACCCTATCAAACCTTATACTCCATTTTCTATCTTAAGACCCTAACAACCTAATGCTCTTTTTTTCCTTCTTTTAAATGTGAGTAAAGCAATAGAAGTTTGTTAAGTGAAGATACAGAAAAAGCTTTCACGAGTGAGAGGGGTCCCAACAGGATTGCCAAGTAGGGCCTTTTGGGTTGGTCTTTTATAGAAAGTGAACTTAAATTTTTTTTTTGGGGGGGGACTTACATTTTTTAAACATCTCTATTGATAACATCTTCAATAGTTTACTTCCATTTTAGGGGTTGGTTAGTCTTTTGTTGGTCACAGGTGATTATCATAAAGAAACACACCTAGGGCAGGGTATATATATTTATTTATTTAATTTATAAAGTATAATTAGCATACAGTGTTATATTAGTTTCAAGTGTACAACATAGTGATTTGACAATTCTGTATATTACTCAATGTTTGTCATGTTAAATGTGGTCACCATCTGTGATCATACATTACAGTGTTATTGATTATATACCTTATGCTATATTTTTCTTTTCTGTGATTTATTGTATAACTGGAAGTTTATACCTCTCAATCCCCTTATCTATTTTACCCATCTCCCCACGGATCTCCCCTCTGGCAACCACTTGTTTGTTTTCTGTATTTAAGAATCGTTTTTTTCTTTGTTTGTTTGTTTTGTCTTTAGATTCCATGTATAAGTGAGATCGTTTGGTATTTGTCTTTCTCTGTCTGGTTTATTTCCCTTAGCATAATACCTTCTAGGTTCAAATTGTCACAAATGGCAAGACTTCAATTTTTTTAATTCAACTGAGTAGTGTTCCATTGTATAAAATACCACTTCTTCATCCATTCATCTGTCGGTGAACACTTAAGTTGCTTTTATACCTTGCCTGTTATAAATAAAGCTGCAATAAACATAGGGGTACACATATCTTTTTGAAATAGGGTGTTCATTTTCTTTGGGTAAATACCCAATAGTGGAATTACTGGATTATTTGGTAATTCTAATTTTAATTTTTTGAAGACCTGCCATACTGTTTTCCACAATGGGTGCACCAGTTTGCATTCCTACCAACAGTACACATGGGTTCCTTTTTCTCTACATCCTCAACAACACATATTATTTCTTGCCTTTCTGAAACTAGCCATTGTGACAGGATTGGAGTATTATCTCATTGAGGTTTGGATTTGCATTTCTCTGATGATCAGTGATTTTGAGCATCTTTAATATGAATATTGGCCATCCATATGTCTTCTTTGGAAAAATGTCTGTCTAGTTTCTGTGCCCATTTTAAAATCAGGTTACTTGTTTTTCGGGTATTAGTTATGTGAGTTCTTTATATACTTTGAATATTAATCCCCTATTAGATATACTGTCTGCAAATATCCTCTCCCATTCAGTAGGTTGTATTTTGTTTTGCTGTGTAGAAGTTTTTATTTTGGGGGTAGTACCAATAGTTTCTTTCTGCTTTTGTTTCCCTTGCCTGAGGAGACATATCTAGAAGAACATTGCTTAGGCTGATGTCAGATTACTACCTGTGTTTTCTTCTAGGAGTTTTATGGTTTCAGATCTCAAGTTTAGGTCTTTAATCCATTTTGAGTTTATTTTTGTGTATTGTATAAGGAAGTAGTTCAGTTCCATTCTTTTACATGTAGCTGTCCAGTTAAATACAAATGAATAAATAAATACATTTATTTATTTGCGAGAGAGAGAGATAGAGCGTGTGTGTGTGCACGCACGAGCAGGGGGAGGGGCAGAAAGAAAGGCAGAGAGTCCTAAGCGGACTATTTTGAGTGGGGAGCTTGACTTGGGGCTCAGTCTCATGATCCTGAGATCATGACCTTACCCAAACCTGGAGTGGGACTCTTAACCAGCTGAGCCACCCAGGTACCCCAATTATTTTTTTCTTTTTTGAGGAGAAGGATGCTTCAGGAACTCACTCAAAGAAAAAGTGTTTTCATTTCCACAGCTAGTGAATACCACTTTAAAATTTGCAAATGCGTAATTCCCCTTAGGGGCATAAGAAAAGCCTTGAAAGAGCTAAGGATTTTCCCTTTCAACTGTCACAAACTCCTTTTTCTAGGATAGTGAAATTATGTTCTTGTATAACCCCTTAACCCCTACTTCATAAATATGCTCATTTGGTTTTTTTATAAAAACAGAATATATCTTTCCTTCCTTCAAATTAGTGAAAATATTATTTCACCTCTTTTGCCCCTGAGTTTTTTAGTTTTGGGATGATTTAATCTTGTGGCTTTTTTTTTTAAATACACGTTGAATGTGCCTTGCCTTTGTAACTATTCTTCAGTCTTGAATCAGTAAGATGACATTTTGTCTCTAGTCATTAAATTATTGATATTTCCTGTTGTAAGTATAATTCTGGCATCATATTTCAGCATTATTTCATCAATACTAACTGTTTACTGGAATTTGCATCTATTTTCCTATTTTAAGGAAAAAGAACAGTAGATCTCTTTCTGGGTTAGTTATGAAAAGGAATGAAATGACATGAAAATTCTTCTGTAGAGCATCCTAAGAGAATGAGCTAGTGTTCAAGTCTATACTGAATGAGAGTCCCAGGTGTTCTATGCTATAAAGGAGAAATTTTATAAACTTTAGTAAATTTTAGCTACATTCTTTAAGTGAAGGTATTTATGCACATGAAGCTTCTTAACATACCTGTTGGTATTATTGGTCTCTGGGCAAATTTGGAAATTGAGAAATACAAAAGCTAGTTTAAAAGTTGACAAAGCCACAGTCACAGTTCTCCAGCCCTAATTCTGAACCTTTGGTATGACAATATTAACATGTTTTCAGATGTTCCAGAACCATAGAATTTCCAGGTGGAAGGAGTTTCAGATATCATCAGTTCATTTTCTTCATTTTGTAAGAAATAGAATTTAGGTTTAAAGGAAGCTTAAGTGGTTTTCCTAGAGCAAAACAGAATAAAGGCTGAAACACATTTCTCTGTGAACACATTTCTCTAGAGGGGTATTCTGTTGTCTGGTCCATTGTCTCTGGGATGTTCTGAATCAGCAGTAAAAATGCATCAGATAAAATGAACAGTTGAGGGGAGCCTGGCTGGTTCAGTCAGTGGAGCGTGCAATTCTTGGTATTGGAGTTGTGAGTTCAAGCCCCACGTTGGGTATAGATGTTACTTAAAAATAAAATCTTCAAAAAATTTTCTTTAAAAAATGAACAGTGGAGGTAGAAAATTCATTCATATTAGTGTGAAATATTACCCCCCAGAGTTATAACATCCTATATTCAGTGGAAAAAGTTCTTTTAAAAAAATAAGCCTTAAAATCCAAACAAATCATGGTCTTTAGTTAATAATAATATATCAACATTGATTCATTAGTTGTGACAAATGTTATCATAGGTAAGATCTTAACAGCAATACTGGTCATAGGGTCTGAGGGAACCCTCTCTACTATCTGCAACTTTTCTATAAATCTGAAGCTATTCTAAAATTTCAAATTTATTTAAAAAATAAATTTTGACACTTTATTGAAATATTGGTATGAAATCTTTTTCTTTAGGAGTTTCCTGAGAAAGCACTTTAGATAAATGTGAAGATGACAAGTAAAGGTAGGCTAAATAGGCAAATATTGAAAGTGTTCATTTCTTCCCTCTTTTTAAAGGGTTATGCAGTCACGATATATGGGCAATAGCATTGGAAATGATTTTAAAATACCAGAGTAAGAGAGTCTTTAGAACATAAATCAAGTAAGCTTTGTACCATAAAATAGCAAAATATTGACAATTTTTTAATGTTTTAAAAATTGAGATATAATTAATATATAACATATTAGTTTCAGGTGTACAACATAATGACAGTAGTTGTATATATGAAAAATGATCACCACAGTATGCCTAGTACACATCTACTACCACATAGTTACAATTATTTTCTTGTGATGAGAACTTTTAAAATATATCCACTTAATCACTTTCAAATATATAATACAGTATTGATAACTATAGAAATTATGCTGTACATTATATCCACAGGACTGGTTTTATAACCAAGAAGTTTGTACCTTTTGACCTCCTTCACACATTTTTGCCTACTCCCCACCCTGTGTCTCTATCACCAATCTGTTCACCATAACTGTGAGTTCATTAGTTTGTTTTGTTTGGGTTTTTTATTTTGTTTTTTAGATTACACATATAAATGAGATCTTGTGGTATTTGTCTTTCTCTGACTTATTTCTCTTAGCCTAAGCCTCCGAAAGTCTCTCTGTGTTGTTGCAAGTGGTAAAATATCCTTTTATATATGCAGCTGAGTAATATTCCAGAGTGTGTGTGTGTGTGTGTGTGTATTTATTTACTCATTGACGGACAGTTAGGATGCTTTCATGTCTTGGCTATTATAAATAGTGCTGCAGTGAACATGGGAAGTGGTTCATCTGTCTTTTTGAGTTAGTGTTTTCATTTCTTATTTATTTATTTATTAAAAGCCCCAACGTAGGGCTTGAACTCATAACACTGAGATCAAGATCAAAAGCTGAGATCAAGAGGTGGATGCTTAACCAACTGAGCCACTCAGGTGCCCCAGTGTTTTCATTTCCTTTGGATAAATACTCAGAGGTGGGATTACTGGATCATATAATATTTCTATTTTTAATTTTTTGAGGAACCTCCATACTGTTTTCCATAGTGGCCACACTATGTTTCCACAAATGGTGCAAAAGTTTCCCTTTTCACCACATCCTCACCAACGTTTGTTCTCTTTTCTTTTTGATAATAGTCATTCTAATAGGTGTGAAGTGACAACTCATCACAGTGTTGATTTGCATTTCTCTGATGACTGGTAATGTTGAGCACCTCTTCATGTACTATTGGCCATTTGCATGTCTTCTTTGGAAAAATGTCTACTCATATGCTCTGTCCATTTTTTAATTGGATTGTTTTGCTTTGCTACTGAGATGTAGGAGTTCTTTATATATTTTAGATGTTAAACTCTTATCAGATATATGACTTACAAATATTTTCTCCCATTTGGTATGTTGCCTTCTCAGTTTGTTGTTGGTTTCCTTTGCTTTGTAGAAACTTTTTAGTGTGATGTAGTCCCTCTTGTTTATTATTTGCTTTTGGTGTCAAATCTATCACCAAGACTAATGTGAAGGAGGACACTGCCTATGTTTTCTTCTTGGAGTTTTATGGTTTCAGGTATAATTATGTTCAAGTCTTCAATCCATTTTGAGTTAATTTTTGTGTATGGTGTCAGAGAGTGGTCCAGTTTCATTCTTTTGCATGTAGCTGTCCAGTTTTCCCAATACCATTTTTTAAAGAGACTGTCCTTGACCCCATTGTATCTTTTTTTTTTTGTCTTGAAAGCATAGAGGTTGGGGATATTCAAAGATATGATTCTTCCTATGGCAGTCATTTACTTGAGAGATTACATCTATGTAGACTATAGTATTTGGTTTATAAATGATAAGATCCCAAGGTATGTTTCTTTTCAGTTCCCCCCAACCCTTAAAATTTAGAAGGACTCCTTCATGTAGTTTGAGACTTTCAGATGGCTCTGGTCATGTGAGAAGGTGGTTAGAAGACTAGGGACAGTCCTTGAGCTGCAGGGTTTTGGACTACAAATGTTACCAGGAAACATGGTCCACTTAATAAGCCTAGTTGTTGTGCTCTTCATATTCATCTCCACTCCCAACCCCTTCCCAAAGTTATACTCTGAGTAACAACTTGAAAAATATTTTAAATCATGGACTAATGTACATGTAGAATTCAAGTACATCTCAAAGTGAGTATGTGTTTCTTTGTGTAGTGCTTTATTAGTTTTTGCCAAGTAGTATGACTTGCCTGTCTGTGCCAAGTAGTACAACTAGCCCTGTTTGTTTGTATATCTCCTCAGACTGATATTTTTTACTCCCTCATCCCCCAAAGCAAGCTACAGCATTACATGGGTGTTATTTTTTTCATGCAAAATTGTCTGTCAGCATTGACTTCGAAGTCAGCAGCAACTTTTCCCTTCATGTTCTAGCAAAGGAAAATGTGAGTTGAGTAGGCTTGAATTTTCAGTCGCTTGCTCAGAAGCTGTAACTATGATGACTCTTCATCCACACATGTTATGGCTTGAGAGGCTGAGAACGCAACCCAGGCTTTGTCAATATTGTCAGCCAAGTGTGTGTGTATAGGATTCATCATCCACCTCTCCATACAGCTCTAGATCTACATACCTTTCTTTCTAATTCCAGGTACCCTACTTCCAGACTTACAGTACCCTCGGGGATAGACCTTATTTTCAGACTAAAGTTTACACTTAACTTTAAAGTATGAGATAAATGATAAATGATTTACCAGTCATACATCTGGAAAAGGTAGGATATACATAAAGGAACCAGAATATGATTCATGGGATAATTTATTCCACTATTTAAAAATATTTCTTGAGTACCTGCCATGTGTTAGACACTGCCGTAGGCACTCAATAAATGACCAAGTTTGGTCATTTCACATTGGACCTCACAAATATGTATTTGTTCTGATACTTCTATTTGCCCCTCATCCTTCTTTATCCTTGTCTAAGCTCTGGAGGGCTGAAATGTATAGATTACATCTGAAGGATGTTTTCATCCTCTGGCCTTCCATTGTGTGGGCCTATGAAATACATCATCGGGAGATTGGAGGGCGGGAAGAGAGAGGTTGGGTATTTATTCCCAAGCTTCTTCCTTAGGGGGAATCGCAATTCTGTGTTAGGTCTTTCCCTTCATGGTTTCCTTCAGAATTAGGGGTGGCTTAGGGGTAACAGGTACAGCCCTTATACTAGCCCTGCACTCTCTGCCATGCCTTCCCCACCCCCTTCCCTATTGCCTTTATGAAAAGTCCCTTTATTGGATTCTCAAGTTGAGACTCTGCTTCCTTCCAGAACCCTGGCAAGAGTCTGATGCTGATGATGATTACTGACATAGTAATAATAACTAATACTGAGCATATACCACGGCCCAGGAACTATGACTTTCATGTAGATTACTTGATTATTTCTAAGACCCCAATAAAGTAAATGTTATTACCTTAACATTGGCAAGTAAAGAGATTTGGTAATTTCCCCAAGTTCGTACAGTGAATAAAATGTAGAAGCAAGGGGCGCCTGGGTGGCTCAGTCATTAAGCATCTGCCTTGAGCTTGGGTCATGATCCCAGGGTCCTGGGATTGAGCCCCACATCGGGCTCCCTGCTCAGCGGGAAATCTGCTTCTCCTTCTCCCACTCCCCCTGTGTGTTCCCTCTCTTGCTGTCTCTCTCTGTCATATAAATAAATAAATAAAATTTAAAAAAAATGTAGAAGCAAGCCCTGTGATTTCCAAGTCATGCTGTGAACTGTCCTAGCTGTCTTTTGTACCCCTTTCTGTGTGCTCTGGCTCTCCACAGATGCTGGCTCTCTGCATGTTGCAGTCCTGTCACCAGCATGCAGCCAGAGCAGGGCAGCTCGTCACCCTCTGTTACATCTCCTATCTAGCAACAGGAACTCTGTGATGTTCCATTCCATCTTGAGATGTGGAAGTGAGAACATACAATTGCTTTTGTTAATTATCGTTTCTGGATTTGAAACACTGGGACACAGAAGACCCTTTAGATTTTTATGATAAATTTAGTTACACGTAAATCAATAGATAAAAGGGCTCTTCCCTCTACTAAAATCAGCAAAGTTAGAAGAAAAAATGACCCAATTATAATCCTAAATACAGATTCAGATGGAAAATTGGTACATATTGACTTGCATTTCACAGCCTCAGGTGGCTTTGGTAATTAGCCTCGGGGTGCTATGTGAGCATAGCCTCCAGGGGCAATCTGCTACCAGAGCATATGACATTTTTACTTTCCTCAGTAGAGAATCTTCCAAGGTGTCAGTTTTCACATATACTCTTTTCCAGTATTATCATCTATTTGACTTCTTGAAAGATATTATAAGTGCTTGTAGGATAGATACACACAAAAATTGAGCTCCTTATAGAAACACAAGTATACTGGAGAAGAACAGAAGGTTCATTTGCTACATGTTGGTGAAGCTTTGACTCTTAGAAAATTCATAGTTAAGAAAATAATCCAATCTTTAATATAGATTTGGACTCATATAACTATACATGTGTAATTTTTATGTATGTGCCATCACAAGGCACATCTTTTATTTTCTTCTCTCTCTGTTGCTCCTCGTGTGTGTGTGTGTGTGTGTGTGTGTGTGTGTGTTCAGGTCTAGGTTGAAGCTTCCTGGGAATTCTCTTCATCATATTTTAGGAATCTGGGAGTGGGAGCTCAGATATGTGGCTTTCAACATCTCTTCATGTTTAATGTGATTTACCAATCACCCCTGAGTTCCTACTGCAGGCGTAGGTGGACATGGAAAGCAAAAGATTAAAGATGTCAGAACCTTAACACTAAAAACTGATTTCACCTATACAACCATGGGTGATATTCATTGAAAATGAATGCTCTCTGGTTAGCTGGGGAATCTATTGACCTGTATACTTTCTTAACTTAGTTGAAATGCTGATATCTTCTATGAGATTGATTTTTTTTTATTGGAAATTTTAGACAGTGAGTGCTTGGTTAAGGTGGGAAAAGCTCTTTAACCCTTTACAGTATCTACCTTAATCTTTCCTCTCTAAAAGATAATGGTAACCAGCAAAGCAACTTTCTCCCTCTGGTTAAGATCCCTTCTATGGGATCTTATCTTCTCCAGGTACCACTTCTTCACTTCTATCCATTATGTTTCTCCATGTGTCTGATGGATAGCTCAGCTTTCCCTCTTCATGTCTTAATTAGAGATGAATGAATGAAAAATACTATAGGGACTGGCAAGCCTCTACTTCTTTTTCTCTTCTTTTTTTCTTATTTTTGCTCTTTGCTGCTTTTGAGGGCCACAGTCTCCAAGTTTACACACCTAAGTCACAGTAGGAGGTAATTTCTAAATAAAATCAACATTAGACCTTTGACTTTCCAGTAAGTTATTTTCCATGTTAGCTGGTGCTTTTCCCTTTGGCTGCCTTGTCTTCATGTACAGTGTAGGTTTGATTTCTAAGGTTCATATTGGAAGTTACTCCTTTGGGTTTTTTCCTTGGCATTTTCAAAGGCAGGAAAGAATTTCTCACCTCTGGAGTTCTACTCTGCTGCAGGTAAAGAATTTAACAGCTATGGGGGTGATAATTAGAGCCAGTAATAACTTGACTGACCTACTCTAGGTACTAACTTGTATAGTAGATTTCTCTTTCATGTTGTAAGATGGTTACTTAACTCTACACATGTGTTACAGCCCCCCACTGTTATAGGAGGAGTTGGAGATCTTTGGGCTTAGAGATATGAAGCAGCAGAATTCACAGAGAAGACGCCAGGGAGTACCTTGGAACTAGGTTCCACCAGCCCAAGCCAGAAGCCTCAGGATCTTCCTCAGTTTCTCTCTTTCTCTTACTCTGAGATTCAGTGTCACCTCTGAAGTGACTATGGAATGTGACTTCCTTTTCCATCCCTACCTTTACCATTAATACAGGTCTCATCTTTTCTCACTTGGTTTAATTATTGCACAGGCTGATCAACCTACCAATTTCTGTCCCAAAGAGCAGAGACGTTTTCTAAAATACAAATCTTGCCATGTATCCAACTGTGGCCCAAATTGCACCCATGCTAGGATACCCAGACACATATCTTAAAGTTCTTCTGTTGCTTCCCATATTCTAATAAAGCATAGACCCTCTATGGCAGTATCTCTTCACCTGTTTCTTTACCCAGACATACCTGAGGGAAGTGGCATATTCACAGCACTGATGGCTAAGAGGAAAAGAGGGAGAAGCATGAGGTAAAACTGGGATATGTGTGTAAAAATCCACAGTGTAATTTTGATATACCTCCTAATGGAGAGGGAGGGAGATGACGTGCTTCACACCCAACTCCCTTTGAGAGCGATGAGTTTAAGGCACCAGAAAGAGAGAGACACTCAACTTGGTTCATTAAAGCTCTAATCACACCAGACAAAAATCTCCCTTTCCAAAAATATCTTCCTAAGTACTGAAAAGAAATTGAAACTCATTAACCTTTTGTAGGCCTTTTGTGAGCTTGCCCTGGCTTACCATTCAAGCTTCACACTTGTGTTCCCTTCTCCAGATATGTGAAACTCACAGAGGCATCTCAAGTGCCACACTCTCTTCTCTGCTCATGCTCCTGGCATTCACACTTACTTTTCCTGGCACCTAGAGTGCTCATCCCTTTTTCTGGTTAATTTTTTTGGTTAATTCTCATCCATCCTTTTGGTTTGCTTGGAGTCTTCCTCCTATAAACTGGTACATCCCCATACCTTAGCACTTACCACACTATGGTAATTGCCCTGCAATTTGATGGTCTTGGCCTCCACACTCCAAGTAACATATCTCTCTCACTTATTGTGGATTCCTGGGCATTCAGCCCACCACCTGGTACATAATGGGGGCTTTATACCTGCTTCTTATATGAGAGAATGGGGAGAACAGCAGAGCAATAAATAAGGAGGATACAAGAAGCCCAGTGTTATCTACAGGACATGTTTCTGATCCTGTCCTATCTTCTTTTCTCACAGGAGTCCCGGGCTCTGACTCAGTCTGCATCTTGTCTTTGCCATGTTCCATCGCTGAGGGCTGGTTTCATTCTGAAGGCAGTTTGTGTTTGCTCTCTAGTTCTTCTTTTACTTCTATGTGAGAAGCACTGTTTTACTTCTCTGACATTCAGGAATGAATATACTAGGTATTTTGCTTCTTGTTTTTCTCATGAGGTTTGGTTTTCCGGCATGCACTCCTACAATCTGTCATGGGAAGAGCATGCTCCTTGTACTATTGCCCTTTCAACCAGTGCCTCAAGATGGAGACTTATGGAATAGACCAAACCCCAACTGTAGCCTCAATCAGAACCACCCAAATGAGCTGCAGACCTGAGAGTCAGAAAAGAGATGTCTGTTGTTGTTGGCCACTGAGGTATTTGTTGTTTATTACTTGACATAGTTGTAAGCAATAGATAACTAATGTGCCATCTGAATATAGGGTGTGATGGCCTGTCACTGACACAAAGGTAAAACACCTTCTTAGGCACATAAAAACTGTGGATTTTCTCACTCATCACCTATTCCAACCTCATTTTAGTATTATAGAGTCTGGGAAAGCTATAAATTACATTTTCCAGATTCTCTCTCTCTCTCCCTTTTTAAAAAGAGTTTATTTATTATCTGATAGACAGTGAGAGAGGGAACACAAGTAGGGGGAGTGGGAGAGGGAGAAGCAGGCTCCCTGCTTAGCATGGAGCCCGACATAGGGCTCAATCCCAGGACCCTGGGATCATGACCTGAGCCAAAGGCATATGCTTAATGACTGAGTCAGGCACCCCACATTTTCCAGATTCTGGAAATCACAGCTAAGATCTAAAATATAATTTAGGTTCCATCAATCAGGTGAAGCTGTGTGAAACTTGAATTTAGAACTGTGTGAAACTTGAATTTAGAGATGAGGCAAGGCATCCATTTTTGTTGGTGCAGATCCTAGTAGATCATGGTGGAAATGTCCTAACTGGTAACTATTTGCATAGGAGATGGCAGAGTTGCTTACTGTGATTGGGGGCCTGGGTGGTTTAGTTGGATCCTCTGTCTACTCTGCTCCTCCACTCTCTCAGTGTTTTTGTGAACCACCTGAAATTGTAGTATAAATTCCTTTCTGCTTAAGTTAGAGTGGTTTCTGTTTCAGCTACAAAAATCTAATAAAATCATACAGTAGGAATTTCAAACTATAAGCTCATAAAAATCATACAGTAAGAATTTCAAACTAAAAATTGGAGGCTGATTCATCACAGGATCTCAGTCACCTATGGGATAAAGGCCAAGCTTGGCCTTATATACAAGTTCCCTCACAACTTGGCCCCAACCTACTTTTCCAAACTCTTTTCTTACATCCTTTCTCAGTTGTCACAAGTACCAGCTGTACTGAGTTGTTAGATATGCCCAGAGCACATGCCTTTTCTGAGCCTTTGACATGCTCTTGTCTCTACCTGCAATTTATTTTTCACTCTTTGGTTCATTTATTCAGCAAATGTTTATTGACAATCCACACTATGCCAGGCCCTATGCAAGGCACTGGAAGTACAAAGATGAGTAAACAAGGCTCCTGTTGCAAGGAACTCATAGTCTAGTGTGAGAGACCAACATATTAATAAATAACTATAATGATACCTATTAAGTGTTAGAATGTGAGTTTGAAAAGGGTTCTGAGACAGTGGAAGAAAAGAGGACTCTCCCTGAAGACTTGATATAAGTGTCCCAGAGAAGGCAATCTGGAGCTACATTTTATAATGTGAGTAGTATGGGAAATTGACCAAGCACAACACATTCTAGAAAATGATAAGGATCAACTCAGGCATCTAGAGTAGGGGAATGAAACAAAATGAAGTTGGATTCTAATTGCAAGTCACTTAAAAAAAAAAGATTTTATTTATTTATTTGGCTGAGGGAGACACTGTGAGAGAGGGAACACAGGCAGGGGGAGTGAGAGAGGAGAAGCAGGTTTCCACTGAGCAGGGAGCCCAATGCGGGGCTCCATTCCAGGACCCTGGGATCTTGACGTGAGCCGAAGGCAGAGGCTTAACAACTTGAGCCACTCAGGGGCCCCTGCAAGTCACTTTTAAAGCAATACTGCAGGTTCTGGTAAGCAATGGAGGCTCTGTGGAGGTTTTTCTATAAGGGAGTAATCTGGTTAAATTACACTGGCAGGCTAACTCTGGTGGCCAAATGGAAGGACTAGAGGGGAGGAGTCAGATAACCAAGATGGAATTCAGGAGGTACTTACAACACAATGAGACTTGGAACTAATGCAGGAGCAGTCAGAGGTAGAGAGAAAGGGGTCACTTGTCACAAATGTGTTCTTGGGAGAGAATATACAGGGCCTGATGAACAGTTGGATCTGGGCAATAAGAGGAGAGAGAAGCAGGAGTGCCCAAATTTCCAGCTTTGATTATTGGCTAGATGAGTACAAGTATTTGCTAGCACTCAATAGATACAGATAAAATGTCTGCAGTTGGTTTCACACATCAAGACAGAAGATATAAAGAAAGAATCAAGAAGGATTTTGTGTGTGTATGCATGCACACACATGTATGTTTTGGAGTTGGGGGCAGAAAAGGTGATGCTCTAAAGTGTTTCCAGTAGATAGGAAGCACTCTGGGGAGAGTTCAGAACAGAAGTTATTTGTTGTATTTGGGTATTGTCCTCATACAGGAGGATGAGAGTGGGTAAGATTGTCCAGGCATAGTGTGTAGAGTGAGAAGAAAGGTGTTCTGGGATAAATGTTTGGAAACACCAACAGATTACGAAAGAGTAGAAAGAGGGCTCAGAGGAAACAGGGAAAGAATCCAAGGGGGAAAGACATTTTAAGGGGGAGGAATCTAGGAAGATTGCAGATCTTAAGCTCTCCTTATTCCCATGAACACACCTACATAATAGCCAAATCAGTGCAGCTAACTCAGAAAATGACCAAAGATAGGGAGAATAAACTTTCCATAGTTAATTGTAGAGAGGAGACCACATTGCAAAGGGTAAGAGGGGTGGAGATGCTGTCAGGAACCAACTTCCTGGTGAGACAGGCACAGAGAAGGGAGAGGAGCAGACCCCACACCAGGCACCAGGAATCTGCACTGGGAAGACTAAGTCCCTATAGCCTCTGGCTTTGAAAACCACCAGGCTTAACTTCCCAAGTTGTTAAATTAGTGGTGCTTAACTCCTGGTACTTTAAAAATTAGCAGGCTTATCTCTGAAAGAGCCAAAGAGTGATACCACTGAGACCCTGCCCTTAAAGGGATAGCATAATAAACAACTTCACAGAGATAAGGCATGGAATCAGCAATTTGAAAAACTGCCTGGGCTATATGTGAAAAAGATTTGTTTACCGTCTCAAAACATGTGCAGGAGGGGCTGGGATCTTTAGGAGACATCTCCAAGAACAAAAGACAAGGCAGGTGCCATTTCTTCCTTGCCTCCACCCCCACCCCAGACTAAATGGCTGGACACTTTCAGGAATCAGTGTGAACACTTTCCACCTATCTTGCTAACACCACATGACCTGCCCACCCTGGTCTCCCGCAGATCCATCCCACCCAACTCACCCAACTTGGCAGACATCCCTACAAAGTGGTTTCTGTTGCCCACACATCCTGTAAGCAACCCCGGCTGAGACTGGGGCCAGGCATCTGATCTGGTTGCCAGTCCTGCCTAACACTGACTGCCTGTTAGGGGACAATGCAAGGAGAGTGCCCTGCAGATGGGCATGATCACAGTCCTAGAAGATGGACTGAGGGTAGTTATCTGGTCTGTGTGCACTACCCAACTCTTAGCCCATGACCAGCTCCTTAACTGCACAGGGAACACACCTTGCCCCACCCATGTGTCCACATAGGCAAAATGGGTCATTGCAGCCAACTGGATGGAAAACACACAGGGCTCAGTCATACCAGTAGGGTGCACACAGGCCAGATAGGAAATATCCCTGAAGCACCTGGTTCTGGTGAATAGGGCACATTACACCACAGGACCTCCTCTTCATTAGGCCATTATTTCAAGATCAAGAGATGTAGCTGACTTTTGCAGTACACGGAAACAGAGAGAGTTAGACAAAATGAAGAGACAGAGAAATATGTCCCAAATGAAAGAACAAGACAAAACCACAGCAAAATAACTAAACGAAATGGAGATAAACAATATGCCTGATAAAGAATTCAAAGTAATAGACTTGAGAAAGGAGCAGAGGACTTCAGTGAAAGAGAATACATAAAACAAACCAATTAGAAATGTAGAATTCAACAACAAATTAAAAATACATTAGAGGAGGGACGCCTGGGTGGCTCAGTTGGTTAAGCAGCTGCCTTTGGCTCAGGTCATGATCCCAGGGTCCTGGGATCGAGTCCCGCATCGGGATCCTTGCTCAGCAGTGAGCCTGCTTCTCCCTCTGCCTCTGCCTGTCACTCTGTCTGCCTGTGCTCGCTCCTGTGCTCTCTCTCTATCTGGCAAATAAATAAATAAAATCTTTTAAAAAAATACATTAGAGGGAATAAATAGCAATTATAGGAGGCAGAAAAATGGAACAGCAACCTGGAAGACAGGGTGATGGAGAGCAACCAAGCTGAACAGCAAAAAGGAAAAAGAATAATAAATTAGACTAGATTAAGGGAACTAGGAACATCATTAAGTGTAAAAACATTCATGCTACAGGGATCCCAGAAGAGGAAGAGAGAGAAAGGGGGACAGAACATTTATTTGAAGAAATAGTAACTTAAAACTTACCCAATCTGGAGAAAGAAACTAATGTCCAGATCTAGAAGGCACAGAGAACCCTCAACAAAATCAGACTATGGAGGTCCACAGCAAGACACAGAGCAATTAAAATGTCAAAAAGTGGTGATAAAGAGGCAATTTGAAAAGTAGGGAGAGAAAATAAAATAGTTATAAGGGAACTCCCATAAAGCTATCAGTTGAGTCTTTAGTAGAAACTTTGCAGGCCAGGAGGGTCCTGACATATTCAAAATGCTGAAAGGAGAAAACCTGCAACCAAGAATATTCTACCCAGCAAGGGTATCATTCAGAATAGAAGGAGAGATAGAGAGTTTCCCAAACAAAAGTTAAAGGACTACATGACCACTAAGCTAGCCCTACAAGAAATGTTGAAGGGGACTCTGAATGGAGAGGAAAGACCATAAGGAGGAGCAAGAAAAGTGGGAAGCACAAAAGCAGTAAAATTAAGTGTATCTATAAAAAATCAGGGGATTAAAAAATAAAAGGATGTAAAATATGATACCATACATCTAAAACATGGGGAAAGAGGAGTAAAGAGTGGGTTTGAACTTAAGCAACTATCAACTTAATATAGACTGCTGTATGCATAAGATCTTATATATGGACCTAGTGGGAACCACAAATCAAAACATCTGTGGCAGAAGAGAAAGGAATCCAAGTATATCACTAAAGAAAGCCATCAAACCATAAGGGAAGAAAGCAAGAGAAGAAGAAAGAGAAGAACCATAAAAACAATAGTAAAGCAAGTAGCAAAATGGCAATAAATACATATCTATCAATAATGACTTTGAATGTAAATGGACTAAAGGCTCCAATCAAAAGATGTAGTGTGACTGAATGGATAAAAAAGCAAGACTCATGGATATACTGCCTAGAAGAGACTCATTTCAGATCTAAAGACACATGCAGATTGAAAGCAAAGGAATAGAAAAATATTTGCCATGCAAGTAGGAGAGAAAAGAAAGCTGGGGTGGCAATACTTATATCAGACAAAATAGACTGTAAAACAAAGACTAACAACACACAAAGACATTACATAATGATATAAGGAACAGTCCAATAAGAAGATATAACAATTATAAATACCTATGCACCTAAGATACAGCAACCAAATATATAAAGCAGCTATTAACAGACATGAAGGAATTGATAGTAATACAATAATAGTGGGAGACTTTTAAATCCCACTTATATCAATAATAGATTATCCAAACAGAAAATCAAAAAGGCAACAGTGACTTTGAATGACACATTGGACTAGATGGACTTAACAGATATAGTCAGAAGATTCCATCCCCAAACAGTGAAATACACATTCTTTTCAAGTGCACATGGAACGTTCTCCATAATGTCACATGTTAAGTTACAAAACAAGTCTCAATAAATTTTAAAAGATTGAAATCATATCATGCATATTTTCTGACAATAATAGTATGAAACTAGAAATCAATCACAAGAAAAAATCTGGAAAGAACATAAATACATGGAAGTTAAAAAATATGCTACTAAACAATGAATGTGTAATCAAGAAATATAAGAGGAAATTTTAAAAAATACATGGAGATGAATGAATGAAAATAAAATCAAAACTGTCCAAACTCTTTGGGATGCAGCAAAAACTGTTCTAAGAAGGAAGATTATAGCAATATAGGCCATCTCAAGAGGCAAGGAAAATCTCAAGCAACCTAACTTAACACATAAAGAAGACCAAACAAAGCCCCAAGCCAGTAGGAGGAAGGAAAGAATATAGATTCAAGCAGAAATAAATGAAATAGAGTCTAAAAAACAAACAGATCAGTGAAACAGGAGCTGATGTTTTGGAAGGATGAACAAAATTGATATACCTTTAGCCAGATTCATTTTTTAAAAAGACTCAAAATCAGGAATGATAGAGCAAGGTATAACAGCCATCACCACAGAAACACAAAGGATTGTAAGAGAATTAAGAACAACCAAGAAGAAATGGATAACCTCCAAGAAACATATGCCCCTCCCAAAACAAATCATGAAGAAATAGAAAACGTGAAAGGACTCATTACTAGTCATAAAATGAATGACTAATCAAAAACTCCAATGGGGCGCCTGGGTGGCTCAGTCGTTAAGCAGCTGCCTTCCGCTCAGGTCATGATCCCAGGGTACTGGGATCCAGTTCTGCATCAGGCTCCCTGCTCAGCAGGAAGCCTGCTTCTCCCTCTCCCACTTCCACTGCTTGTGTTCCCTCTCTCGCTGTGTCTCTCTCTGTCAAATAAACAAAGTTAAAAGACAAACAAAAAACTCCCAACAAACAGAAGTCCAGGACCAGATGGCTTCACAGGTGAATTCTACCCAAAATTTAAAGAAGAGTTCATACCGATTCTTTTAAACTATTTGAAAAAATAGAAGAAGGAAGAAAACTTCCAAACTCATTCTATGAGGCCAGCAGTACATTGATACCAAACCCAGATAAAGACACTACAAAAAAAGAAAACTATAGGCCAATGTCTTTGATGAACATGGATGCAAAAATTCTCAACAAAATGTTAGCAAACCAAATCCAACAACATGTTAAAAATCATTCACTGTGATCAACTGAGACTTATTCCAGGATACACATGTGGTTCAGTACTTGCAAACCAATCAACATGATACATCAACAGGAAAAAGGACAAAAAAACATTATTTCAAAAGATGCAGAAGAAGCATTTGACAAAGTATAACATCCTTTCATGAGAAAAACTCTCAACAAAGTAAGTTAAGAGGGAACATACCTCAACAAAATAAAGGCCATATATAGATAACCCACATCTAATATCATTCTCAATGGTGAAAAACCAAGAGCATTTCCTCTAAGATCAGGAACAAGACAAGGATGTCCACTCTTGCCACTTTTATTCAACATAGTACTGGAAGTCCTAGCCACAGCAATCAGATGAGAAAAAGAAATAAAAGTCATCGAAATTGGAAAGGAAAAACAAAGCTGTCACTATTTGTAGATGACATGATACTATATATAGAAAACTCAAAAGACTCCACCAAAAATTAGTAGGGCTGATAAATGAATTAAGTTGCAAGATACAAAATCAATATACAGAAATCTGTTGCATTCCTATACAGTAATAATGAAGTACCAGAAAGAGAAATTAAGAAAACAATCCCATTTATAATTGCACTGAAAATAATTAAATACCTGGGAATAAACTTAACCATGGAGGTGAGAGACCCGTACTCTGAAAACTATAAAGCATTGATGAAATACATATATATTCAATTAAAGATGACACAAATGGAAATATTGTCCATGCTCATTGGATTGGAAGAATCAATATTGTTAAAATGTTCATACTACCCAAAGCAAAGTACAGATTTAATGCAATGCTTATAAATATATAAACAACATTTCACAGAACTAGAACACACAATCCTGAAATTTGCCTGGAACCACAAAAGACCCCTACCAACCAAAGTAACCTTGAAAGAGAACAGAACTTGAGGTATGTATCATAGTCTTAGATTTCAAGATATACTGCAAAGTTGTAGCAATCAAGAGTATGGTACTGGCACAAAAATAGACCCATAGATCAGTGGAACAGAACAGGCAGCGCAGAAACAAACCCATTGGCTAATATTAAAAAAGAATAGAGTACATTAACATAGAATTACCATATGATCCAGGAATTCCATTACTTCATATTTATTCAAAAGAAATGAAAACAGTAATTTGAAAAAATATATATGCCCTTATGTTTACTGCAACATTATTTATAAAAGCCAAGATATGGAAGCAACCCACGTGTCTATCCATAAGTGAATAGATTAAGATGTGGTGGATTTATACAATGAAATATTACTTGGCCATAAAAAAAGAATGAGATCTTCCCATTTGCAACAATATAGATGGATAAAGTTAGTTATCCCTCCTCTTTTCTGTATTGGTAACTTCTCCCATTCTAAATATAACATACAATGGTGTTTAGAAAGAACATGGGCTTTGGAGTCGATGTTAGTTTGACTTGGGAGTCAGTTGGCCCAGGGTTCAAACTTTAGGTCTATTACCTACTCCCTGAGTGACCTCTAGGCAACAGTGTCTTTCTATTGAAAAAAGGAAATAGATATGCCCGATTTACATAGTTGTCGTGAAACTTACAGAAAGCCTTCTAGCACAATGCTAGTTATATAAAACTCTGGCCAAGTGCTCTAAAATCAATGTATCTATACCTTGAGTTATGGTGCTAACAGAGGTGGTAGTGATGGGAACAGCTTTTCTGTTACTTCCTTTCTCTCCATTCTCTCCTAAAAAAACTTTCCTTTATCCCTAGGCTCCCTAGAAGAACTACCCCATCTCTCCTATTCTCACCTGGGCCCCAAATTATTAAATATTAATGTATTATTACCCTCTTCTCTCCAACTCTCAGATCCTATTCATTCCTCTAACACAAAACTTGAATGAAGTTGCTCTTGCCAAGGGGGCAAGGATCTCCAGATTTTCAAGCCACTGAACAATTTACAGTTCTTACTCTACAGCAGTAGGAACCTCTTGGCCCTATAGATGCCTCCTTTCCCCCACCCCAAATGCTAATCTGGTCTCACTGTATCCTTCCTTAAGTCCCCTCAGTGGTTCCCCACTGCCTTCACCCCACATGGGGGTCCTGCATAGCCTCTCAATCATGACTCATCCCCTTACTTTCTCCATGCCAACCACACTGATTTTTCAAATATTATTTTATTTTAAATATTATTAAATATTAAATAATTAAATATTATTTACATATGTAAATATTATTAATTTTTAAATATTATTTATTTATTTATTTGACAAAGAGAGAGAGCACAAGCAGGGGAAGCTGCAGAGGGAGAGGGAGAAGCAGGCTCCCCATTGAGCAGGGACCCAGACAGGCCTAATCCTAGGACCCTGGGATCATGACCTGAGCTGAAGGCAGACTGAATGAGCCACCTAGGCACTCCTGATTTTTTCTTTTAAAAAGATAAACAAATAAACTTGCGACAGGACCTTTGCACATTTGATTTCATCTACTTGGAAGTAGATGGAAAGGAAAGTAGTAGAAAGGAAAGGAAGACCTTTCCTTTCCCTCTTCACCATAAAAAGCTTCTGGCCTTTCAAATTTCATCTCTAACATTTTTTTCAGAGAAGCTCTCTTCAGCCTTCTTATTGGGTCAAATATCCCTATGCTAGGTTTTTACATTATCAAGTACCTTTCCTTTATAGCTCTTACCATAGGCAATTTTTGCCCCTGTCTCTCACTAGACTGTCATCTCTAGAAAAAGAAGGACCAAGACTATTTTTGCTCATTGTTATCTTACCCCAGCAACTAGCATGTTGCTTAGCACATGGCAGGTGATCAATAAATATTTGTCTAATAAATGAATGTTTTCATAAATGAACAAGGCTTTATTAGTTGCCAACCATATTATATGCCAGATTCTTTCATTAAATAGGAATAATATCAGATGATTTATAATGTCCCTTCAAACTTTTTGTCTATTTTTTGCATGAGGAAAAATTCATTTTTAGACTGTCACTTCTTCATGCCAAATAGGCTTCTTGTGCCCAGAGAGTATGCCATTTATTTTAGCCCTGAATGTTAACTCATACTATTAACCTAGTTATGCAATTCTAGGCAACAAAGATAGGGTTTGTCTTAGACAAAGAAAAAGGATCCTTAAGTTATATTCAGAACAAAATTTAGGGGTGCCTGGGTGGCTCAGTCAGCTAAGTGTCTGCCTTCAGCTCAGATCATGCCTTCCAGGTCCTGGGATTGAGCCCAATGTTGGGCTCCAGTGGGGAGTCTGCTTCTCTTTTTCCTTTCTCCCTCTGCCCCTCGCCCCTACTCGTTCTTTCTCTTTCTCACAAATAAATAAAATCTTAAAAAAAAAAAAAAGAAAAAATGTAAAAGAATACTTTATAAAAGTAGATAATTAGTTTCTTTGAAGAGGGGCTCCAGTGACTTGGAATGCCCTAACAATAAGAAATGCATGGCATGATATGAATTTAACTATCATGAAACAAAATAGAAGACATTATAGCAAGTACACCATGACCAACAACAGCAGATTTATTTTCACTGTCGGAAACCTTAAAATCATGAACGGATCTATGAATCAATAGCCCCACTTTTTCTTAAAGGCACAAGAGAATATTTTTAGAATATGTCTTGATAGGACAATTTTTTAGGGGGGAAGGGCAATGGGAGAGGAAGAGAGAGAATCCTAAAGAGGTTCCATGCCCAGCACGGGGCCTGATGCAGTGCTCCATCTCACAACCCTGAGATAATGAACTGAACCAAAGTCAAGAGACGCTTAACCGACTAAGCCACCCAGGCGCCCCTTGATAGGCCATTTCTGAGAATTACAGATACACATATTAACAACTCCCTTAGTCTGTGAAGAAGTGTCTATTTTATTCTTTACAGGATCCCGAAAACATCTAGTACAGTGGAAATGTATATGTGGGGGCTTAATAAACCTCATCATATTTTGAGCTTCTTGCAGCCCATTCTGCTTTTAAAGGGATGGATCAGTATCCCTTTAGGTATTTGGTACTTAAAGGTATTGTTACTGAACCTAACATAAAGTAATATGTGACCTTGAATTCCTTATTACATGTCTCTGTGTCTTTCTACCACTTCATTCCAGAACTTTGTATGCTGTCCAGACCCTTTTTCTCTTAATTGATGAGTTTGCAGCTTTTCACAATAGTATTTTGGAGTAAATCAGTTGCAGCTCCCAGTTATGAAAATGAATACTGACCTTTTTCTTTAAGTAACAAAAGTTCTTCATCTTAGGTGTTATAATTTTAAAGATAATTATAGCTTTAATCCTCAATTTTTAAAAAAGCATATACAGTCTTTTTCACCTTGTACTTTTCTTATAATCTTAATGTTTCCAGCCTCTGACTTTGCTGGAGCTACCTTCTTATAATATCCATATAAAATGTCCCGTGGGAAAATGTATCTTTCTTAAGGATCCTGAGGATGCCCAAGGTGGGAGTTGGAGAATGGGGTAGGTGTTTCCAGCAAGGGAATGAGAGGTTCCCAGTCCCTACACCATGTGAACATGCAACCCTCCTCATGACTTTAGCTCTGATTGTTTCTCTCTGTGCATACACAGCTTTGCCCTGTCATTTTCCAAAGCCCAGTACAGCAAAGTTGTCCTTGGGAATCTAGAACGGGGATAACAGCAGGGCATCTGGGGAATGACTTTTCCTTAGGCCCCACTGCCTCCATCCAGTCAGACACCCTTGTTCTACCAAGATAATTTCTACAACCTCCTTATCTGCTGCGAGGTCCCCTGGTCTCTGACCCAGTCTCTCAAAAGGTACCATCTGAAAACTCTAAGTCCCTGTTACTGCACAAAAGGGAGAGGTTCAACTCTGGCCTTCTTCCTCAGTTCTGGGCCAAACTTTACATATCTAAGAAGGCCAGTTAATAAGCTCCTCCAAAGGCAAACACAGAATTGATAGATTTGGGAAAATTGGGGGCAGTATTCCTCTGTGTAGGCCAAATCTGATTTGTAAACAGGCTGCCACACACTCCTGCTCTCCTGTTCCTGCCAAGAATTCCTCCAGGAGGAATCCTGATTTCTTTTTTCTTTTACATTAAAATGGCACTGATGAGATTATTATCATGTTGTTATCAATAACCTAAAAATACAAAATCTTGTGGAATACTGATTTGACATGTTAAAATTAAAAATAGAAATTTTCTTACAACAAAATTTCTTTTCCATCTTGAGTCTGAATGCTTCTGCTAAAGTGTATGGTACTCCTGATGCTTGCCAGCAGGGCTTTTCAAATCTTTTTGGTATTACATCTCTGTTTTTTATTTATAAATAGAAATATCTGAAATATGTGAAACTATACACCATGCACATGGAAATAGAAATGAAATGCATTATCTTATGAGACACTCAGAATGGTGGAGGAGAGAGAATAAATGTTAAACCATATTCTTTAGCCTTAAGAAGAGAAATCTAGGTCAGAAATATCGAGAAAATATATTGACAGACCATGCCTTTGGAGTGAGAAAGATCTGGGGTCCAGTATCCATTCTGTCTGTAATTAGCTGGGCAAGTCACCTTGGACAACCCTCTCTGTATGTACCTAAGTTTCCTCATTTATAAAATAGGGATTTTAATACTTCTGAGAGTTATAATGAGTATTAAATATACTAGGAATGTGTCTGGTATGTGACAAGTGTTTCATAAATACCAGGATCCTTCCGTTCTCCCTTTCTCTCTTCTTCCTTCCAAGGTGGGGTGCTACAGCAGTTCCAAAACACAGAATTCTATGACTTAGAATCTCTTATAATTAAGATGAGTAAAATTTTTTTGTATATACAAAATTTTTTGTATATAGAGGGGTATATACACGCACATACATATGTATGATTTTTTAATAGAGGATAAAGTAGTTTAAAATGTTTTCTCTTTAAGGAGTGGGAGAGAATATAGTGGAAAAGAAAGAGAAACAGGCTTTGAATATCCTCATTTTATTTATTTGACTTTGAAACTGTGCAAATATTTTATATACTTATAAAACAAGATTAAGTTTAAAAATTACATAGATCCTAGCCTTTTTTAGCATGTCATTTACAGCTAGAAATAAATGGTGGTAACAGATCAAAGCTGAATCTATAAAAAGGAGAGAATATGCTGCTATTGTCTGAGTTTTTTTGTTGTTTTTTAAATTTACATTTTCTTTGCTTTGCTGTGTAGTGTTTGGTTTATTTAGTTGTACTTCATAGGTGAATTTACTCACTTGTTTTTTCTTTTAGATGAACCTGAAACATATAAATCTAAAACAAAAAATAATAAAAAGGAAAAGAAAAACAATCCCTAGACAGGGAAGAGGAAACGAAACAAAATTAACCTTACTGTGTTATCAGTTGTTGGCAGAAAGGAACTGTAGTAAGTGAATTTAAGCCTGGTAATTGGACAATACATCCCTAGTGGGATATAGCCTAAGCAGAGGAGAGAACAACATTTTTTATAAATAGTTTGCCAAGAGTCATTCACCTGAGATTGTTGTGTGTGTATTATGGGATAAAGCAAATGAATGATTATATGACATTCTGAATAAAATTCCAGGATTCTCAGCTTCAGAGATATAAGAGATTAAGTAAAAATACTTACAAATTTAAATTAGAATTATCAGTTGAATTCATGAGGAATTTTATCGTCAAAGATTTTTCCAACTTTGTCCACTTACAAGGCCTAGAAACAGTAGCTAACCTATTGGCAATGGGCACCTTTAGTGCCCAGATTGTTGTTTTAAAATATCATTTCCCACTAAAAGGAACATTGGCCCTTTGTAGAAATGTCTGAATTCAAGTCTAGGGTAGGTGATGTATAAGACAAGCCTAGAATATCTTGTTATATCAGAAAGAAAGGAAGTAAGTTATGGGACAAAATGTATATACATAGATTTGGTCATTGTATCTGGTTCCTGGCACAAATCTAAAACCTTTGCAATTTCCTGATAGGAGTGTTTTTTGTTATTCATAGTAAGTTCCTTTCAACCATGGCAGAGTTTATGCTAGTAAGCTGACTCTTGAGGCTCCTTGATAGAACGGGGATGGTGGCTGATTGCCAGAGGAGCAGAGCACAAAATTAGACAGTTGGCACTTTCAACCCCACTTCCTTTTGACCTCCAAGGAGAGGAAAGTGGCTGGAGGTTGTGTTCCTTCTTCAAGGGCTAATGATTTAATCAGAGTTGCCCACGTAATGAAACATAGAAACGGAAAGAATGAGGATAAGGGAGCTACTGGCTTGGGAGGATGGCGTGCCCATGGAGGGCTTAGAAGCTCTGTGCCCTTCCCCCTGTGCCCTATTCATCTCTTTATTTGGCCATTCATTTGTATCTGGCTGATAATAAGTTATCATTGTACATACAGTGCTTTCCTTGTTCTGTGAGTCATTCTACAAATTTTTGAACCTGATGGTGTGGAGGGGGAGGTCATGGGAACCCCTGAATACATAGTCAGCTGGACAGAAGTTTGAATAGCCTGGGCACCCCATTTGTAGCTGGCATTTGAAATGGGGGCAGTCTTCTGGGACTGGGCTCTTAACCTGTGGTGTCTGTACTAGCTGTGGGTAGTGTCAGAATTGATTAGAATTATAGGACACTCAGTTGGTGCCAGACAATTGAAGAACAGTTGTTTGGAAAGCAAAAAGAAGCTGTCGACTCAAGGGCTACATTGAAGAGATTGCTACTAGATAGATGTGGTAATTTAAGTATTAATGAGAATAATGACTGCAAGTATGCTGAACTCCTATTTCATAATCATCATAGAAAAAAAATTACTCCTCATTGGAGGATGCTAGAAAACCACCCCATTATTTTAAAAACTATTTAAAAAAATTGAGCATTTATCTGGACTTCCCTATGGAAATTGTACTACTATATAACCAAATAGAAGCATTGTAATTAATAAATGAAGAAATGATAGAATTAGAGTATCCCTACAATGTAGCTTCCAATGAATTAGTGGATCTAGGCATTCATTCCACATCACAGGAGGCTAACATCACAAAGAGAGAGACACTCAGAAATTATATAACTCTTAGGGAAATAACTTAACACCACTTACAAAATATTATTGCCAAAAGAATTGAAGACCTGATCAGGTCTTTAGATCCAACTAGAATATATAGGAAGTACAGGTAATAGTTTGTTAAGCCACACTATGGGGATGCAATCAACAAGATCCCAACTTCAGGAAACTAGAATTATGACTCTTTTTCTCCCACAAATAAATTGGAAGGGAGAAAAAAGAAAGAGGGAGAAACCTACACATTGAAAGAGACCTAAAAGATATATACTAATCAATTGCATTGTGGACCTTATTTGGATCTTAATCCAAAAGAATAATCTATTAAAACCAAATGAACATAAAAGTCATTTGTGACATTATGAGACAGAAATCTTGAGTGTAGTTTCATTTTCTGGAAAGTACACTCTGTAACAATGATTAGCATGCAGGAAATTTATTGGAGAGCACTCCTGGGAGCAACATCTGTAGGGGAAGGGAAAACCCCAGGACTGGATGGAGGAAGAAGCTGGGCTGTGTTGTAGTTACAGCAAGGCCTCTGCCAAGCCTTCAGGAAGCACTGAGCCAGGATGGCTCCTCAAAGTAGTGCCAGTTGGGGTATTTGTCTTTCTCTGACTTATTTCACTTAACCTTTTACTCTGTAGATCCATTCATGTTGTTGCAAATGGCAAAAGCTCATTCTTTTTTTATGGCTGAGTAGTATTCCATTGTGTAGATATACACCACATCTTCTTCTTCTTCTTTTTTTTTTTTACACCACATCTTCTTTCCATTTATCTGTTGATGGATACTTGGGTTGCTTCCATATCTTGGCTATCATAAATAATGTTGCAGTAAATACAGGGTTGCATGCATCTTTTCAAATTAGTTTTTTTGTTTGTTTTCTTTGGGTAAATAACTGGTAGTGGAAAGACTGGATTGTATGATAATTCCATTTTTAATTTTTTAAAAAAGTTTTTATTTATTTATTTGACAGACAGAGATCACAAGCAGGCAGAAAGTCAGGCAGAGAGAGAGTGGGGGGGAAGCAGGTTCCCTGCTGAGCAGAGAGCTCGATGCAGATCTTGATCCCAGGACCCCAGGACCATGACCTGAGCTGAAGGAAGAGGCTTTAACCCACTAAGCCACCCAGGCACCCCATCATTTTTAATTTTTTGAGGAAACTGCATACTGTTTTCCACAGTAGCTCTACCATCAGCAGTGCACATCCTAACCACACTTTTTATTTCTTGTGTTTTTGATTTTAGCCATTCTGACAGATGTAAGGTGATATCTCACTATGGTTTTGATTTGCATTTCCCCAATGACTGTTGATGTAGAGCATCTTTTCATATGTCTGTTGGCCATCTGTACGTCTTCTTGGAAAAATGTCTATTCAGTCTCTTTGCTCATTTTTTAATTGGGCTTTTTGTTCTTTTTGGTGTTGAGTTGTATAAGTTCTTTATATATTTTGGGTATTAATCCTTTTTTGTATATATCATTTGCAAATATCTTTTTCCATTCAGTAGGTTGCTTTTTCATTTTGTTCATGGTTTTCCTCACAGTGCAAAAGCTTTTAATTTTGGTGTAATCCTAATAGTTTATTTTCTGCTTTGGTTTCCCATGCCTCGAGAGACATATCTAGAAACATGTTGCTAAGGCTGATACCCAAGAGACTACTGCCTATGTTTTCTTCTCGGAGTTTTATGGTTTTAGGTGTTACATCTTGAGGGTGTTTTGTTTATAGTGTAAAAAGAAGTGGTCCATTTTCCCTCATTTCTTCATTTCACTCATTCATTTATTTTGCATGTAGCTGTCCAGTTTTCCCAGCACCATTTATTGAAGAGACTGCCTTTTCCCCATTCTGTATTTGTGCCTCCTCTGTCATAGATTAATTGATCATATAAGTGTGGGTTTATTTCTGGACTCTCTATTCTGTTCTATGTGTCTATTTTTGTGCCAGTACCATATTGTTTTGATCGCCACAGCTTTGTAATATGTCATAAAATCCAGGATTCTGATACTGCTAGATTTGTTCTTTCTCAAGACTGCTTTGGCTACTTGGGATCTTCTCTGGTTCAAATTTTAGGATTATTTTCTAGATCTGTGGAGAATGTTGTTTGTATTTTGAGAGGGATTGCATTAAATCTGTAGATTGCCTTGGATAGTATGGATATTTTCACAATATTGACTCTCCCAGTTCATAAGCATGGGATATCTTTTACCTGTCTGTGTCATCTGCAATTTTTTTCATCAGTGTTTTATAGTTTTCAGAATATAGGTCTCTCACCTTCTTGGTTAAGTTTATTCCTAGGTATTTTCTTCTTTGTGGTACAATTTTAAGTGGGATTGATATCTTGATTTCTTTTAGAAATTACTTTTAATTTCCTTTAGAAAATGATTTCATTATGGCTATGTTTTAAAAATGAGTCCTTATCTTTTAGAAATAGAGACTGACATATTTACTAATAAAATTATATTATGGATGGGATTTACTTCAAAATAATATCAGTACAGGGAGAATGGGTGTGGGAACATAAATGAAACATGAGTTGATAATTGTTGATGTTGGGTGTGGGTATTTGAGCTTTGTTATACATTTTCTCAACTTTTGTGTATTTTTTCTTTTTTCATTAATAAAAAAATAGAAAAGGGTGATGGAAACAATTAGTTGTAAAACAAATATGTCAGTTAATATGGCATAACATGACATTTTTATGAATAAGATTAATGGTTGTCTTAATATAATTATTCCTTTCTATGTAAAATGCTAATAATTAGAGATCCATATTATATTTTAATTTTACAAAGAAATAGTAAAAAAAATAACAGGAGAGGGATGAATTTAGGTTTGAATGAGGGACAAATGCCCTAGGAAATAAAAGGTTATGAAGTATCAGATTACCAGAAAAGACTATTGTGGGCATTTAAAAAATGGAACAGACATGCATCCTTCTGAGAAGCCTCAAGTGAAATCTGATGGGAGGCAATTAGGGGAATTGTAACCTTCTGACTGTCTTTCATGTTGTAGAATGTAGCTGTTTTTTTTTCTTCCTTTCAACACAGGGTGATTATTTTTTCTCTTCAAAGGGAAAAGTGGCTTTTATGTGTCCAATGAACAAAAGACAATTTTTGTTCTTGGTAATGAAATACTTGTACAGCTAGTTTAAAAACCTGTGATAAATAAAGCCAGGTTAAAAATAGCAGAGCATTAATGTCCAAATGTTTTTTTTAAATGAAAATTCTTACATATAGCATATTTCCTGACTGTGCTGTTTCTAATTTCTGTTTTAGTTTCTGCTCTTATTGTTAGGAGAAAGGGATCATAATAGCTCCAGAAAATGTTACCCCGAGCTCTGTTCTGTTATTCTGATTCAGCAGGAAGAGTGTGTGAGTGTGTGAGAGAAAGAGAGAGAGAGACAGAGAGAGAGAGAGAGAGAGAGAGAGAGAGAGAGACTGAAAAGCATTTTGGGGAAAAAAAAGCTTAAATTAAGTTTATAATCCACATAACTGTTTCAATGGCACGATAAGGTAGATTTGTGGATATCGTGCATTAATAATTGGAAAATAAGCCACATTGCCCATGCTTCATGCCATTCTCTGTGGGGGACTTGTCTTCACACTAAAAGGATAAAAGAACATCTGTTCCCTGGCAGCTTTGGCCTCCCTGGGGCCTAATTTGGCCCTCTCTATTTGGGCCAGATTCCTCCCCAAATGGGATGTGGGCCCTGCATCCTCTAATTAATCTTGCTGTATTTCTTGCTCTTTGCATGGCTACTTTTCTTCTAACCTTCACTTTGGATCCTTGTCTCAGATGTTATGCCAAGATAAGTTGAGAGAACCTATTGGTAGGCCAGGAGAAAATCCAAAGGTCTCATGGGCTTTCCGAAACATTAAATTTTTAGACAGTGTTAAGTAGAGTAAAAGCAGAATATTAATGCTAATGCTCTAGAAATCTCCACTGAACCCAAAATCTCTAATATTTCACTGCCATTATTATGAACACCTTGGTCATTCATTAATGGGGAGGTTTGTTCTCCTCACAGCACGAATATGAGAGATACCCTACTACTGAAAGAGGCTTCTCACCCAGAACTGGGAAGAAAGTACTGTGTTGACAGCATTGTCTGCTTCTTGGTGGTGCTCATGCCACTCTGCTACTTCTTTCCCTACTTCAGTTCTTTGCTCTCCTCTCTGCGATTTTCCCCATTTCTGCCTTTACCCACTTTTTTCTGTCACATTGTTCTTTCCTTACCATGCTTCACTCACCTATGAGGGGGCCCAAAGCTCAAGTGTGAAGTTAAAGGATTCCTCTTGGGCCCCATTTCTCTCCCCTTTATTCCATCCCCCTCCTCACTCTCAAACATGCTTTCTTACCCTCCCCCGTCACAGCTTCCTAGGGGCAGAGGGGCTGCTGAAATCAAGGAAACACTGAGATAGAAATAACAAGACTGAGCTCTCCCTCTGTGGTATCCATGTTTTAATAATTGTCCCATTGCTCCCATTTTCACTCTGCACCCCCCTCTTCATTATCCATCCTTCTTACTTTTCCTCCTCATCCTGTTCCCTTCTGATTGCTTTGGTATCACCAGCTTCCCCATCTTTGTACCAAGTACCTGCAATATACTTTATTCTCACTTTTGCCCACTGTGTGCTCCTACTACTTCTTTGCTGATGACTCCATGGCTGCTAGAGTTCAGGGTAGCCCATCACCTCCCAAACATGGCTTTCTTGGCATTCTAATGCCTGTCAGCTTTTAAAAATTTGTGTCTGAATAAAAGGACTAAGAATATTTATTTTATTGTGACTTGTTTTCTAGCTACATAGGACTCCCAGATTAACAATGAACTAATGAGCTTGCAGTAGAATTAGATGAGTAGAGGCAATTATAGGCCACAGCGATCTAAAGGGAACAATAGATGCATCACTTAGGATCTTTGGTTGTGAGAAAAAAGAGATACTTTCTGGCTAACATAGGGGAAAGGAATTTATTGAAAGGATCTGGAGTAACTCAAAGGAAAAGCTTAACAAAGAGTCATCACCACAGGGTTAAGCACAGGGGAAGTTCTGGGGGTCTGGGCAACAGGAACTATGGTACAGACTCCTTGAGGCACTGTAGCCTGATAAAATACTGCCTCCATTTCCCCCAGTCTCTGATTTACTCTGCTCAAGATACAAATGTCAAAGCAAGAGAATATGATGAGACAAGCTTGGATCATAAGCTCACTCTTTCACTGGTGAGAGGTGAGGCACTGTCAGGACGGGAGTGTTTAGGCCCCTTGATGGAAGTCTAAGCAGTAGGGATCCAGAAGGAGAGGGGAATTCTCCAAAGTAAAATCATGATGCTATGATCAAAAGAAGAGGTGTTGGATGCTAAGTGGGCAAAATCCCCAGTGGCCCCGAGTTGAGAAATAAGTAGATTCAAATGAGGGTGTTTATTCGTTTGGGTTTTTTTTTTTTTTTAAGATTTATTTATTTTAGAGAAAGAGAGAGCATGTGTGCAACTACAGGGGAGGGGGAGAGGGAGACAATCTTCAAGCAGACTCCCACTGAGCACAGAGCCCAATGCGGGGAAGGGGTGCTGATCTCATGACCCATGAGATCATGACCTGAGCCAAAAACCAAGAGTCAGAGGCTCAACCGACTGAGCCACCCAAGCATTTTTATCTAGTGAGAGTAGTGCCCTCCCCACCTCCTTTTTTAAACACAGCAAGCCAAGACATTAGGGTTCACATTCAAGGTGAGGCAGTCAAGAAAATTCACTGATTAGGAACAGCAAACATGATATAACCCGATGAGTCAGTATATGCTAAGTGCTTTCTGTAAACTAATTCACTCCTCCACAACAACCCAGAGAGGTAGGTGTTATTATCAGTCTCATTTTACAGAGGAGGAAACTGAGGCCCAGAGAAGTTAAGTAACTTACCCAAAACTACACAGCTGGGGCCATATATAACAAAGTATGAATTCTAACCCAGGTAGTGTGAGTCAAGCTGCACTCTTATACACCATACCATCATCTCTGAAACTTCAGATAACAAAATACACTTCTATAATAAAATATTTAAAGAAAATGTAGGACTCTGATAATCTCTCCTGTTTGGGAGAGGGAGCAATGGACACAGAGACATTTTAAATGATAGTTAATCATTCCACCCACGTGGACCCAACTTGAGAATTTTATCAATAAACACCTGTTCCCATCGAAACAGAACATACCAAGACAGAAATCACTGGCGTGCAAAGACACATCCTCACGTCCTGGGAAGCCAGCTTCATGGTTTTATTTCCTAAGGGCAGTTATTCGAAAGTACAGTCATTTTATTTTTAGTTTCCTTCAGATTATGCCCCAGAGCACATCTCTTCACTGTCTCTCCCAGACACTCCTCTGCTTTTGAAAAAAAAAGAGAAACACTGAACCTTCTCTCCTCCACACTAAAAGGCCTTTGTCCGAAACCACACATGTCGATTTTAAACAGAAAATAATATTAAAGCACAGAGCTTCCTTTATGTGCTCCATGCAGCTCTCTGAGTGCCTGTGTCTCTGGATTTATGATGTGCTCTACACTTTCCACATGCTCAGTACTGTTTTCCCACATTTGAAGGAGAAATGATCAAGAGATTTGTGCTGGAGTAAATTTATTCTGTCTTGAGCTGGGTGAAGGTTCCAAATTCACCACAGCATGGAAAATATAAATGCTGTAAGCATCGTGCTTCCTTCCCAGACACTGCAGACAGGCAAACAGTGGGCCCACGGCAGACAGGAACATTGCATTCTTGTAATCACTCCCCTGCTCAGAGCTGCTTTGGCTTTTCTGAATCGAGAGACAGAATCCCGAACAGATTTCATGACCCTAACTGGTTTTCATGTTGGGGAAAGACATCTTTTGTGCCCTTTATAACTCCTCGATCTCCCGGGGAATGAGAGAACCATGAGCTTCGGGGAGTCTGAACGCTGAGCTGGTGACTTGCCCTGGGTCTCCGGACAGGACGCTGGAGTGAGCCATCGAGGAGAATGTGAAGTAGATGTTCACTTCACATGCTCTTCAAGAAATTAAACTATTTGGAAATGAGAGGCACAGCTTGGGGAATGATGTATGTTGTCATAATAGTGTTGTGTGGTGACAGATGGTAGTGACCCTTGTGGTGAGCATAATGTACAGAGATGGGGAATCACTCTGTTGTATACCTGAGACTAATGTCACACTGTGTCAACGATACTCAAATTAAAAATTAAAAAAAAATTAAACCAGTGGCTCTCAGTCATAATCCTAGAGGTATATGGCAATCTTTTTAAGAATGAGAAGCTTCGTCAAGGGGGACAGAAGCTTGGAAATCCTGAGATTTCTTCCCAGGGTGTCAGGGTGCCTCAGTCTTCCTGCTGACCTCCACATGTCAAGTAACTGTTCGTCTGCTCCTGTCATGTCAGAAGCCTTCCTTATATATTGGACTTGATCCAGAGGAAGTCAGTCATGGCCCAAACTGTTTGGGCCAGGGTATTAGCCACTTTGTTGTTGTTTGAGTCAGGTCACTCCCCATTACAAAGCATCTGTATTATATGAATTTGGTTAGGCTAGGTCAGATAGTCCCAGTTTTTAAGTTCCTCATGTTTTGCTGCTTTTCTCCTGTCCCTTTACTATAAAAACCACACATTTCATAGTTTGTTTCAGTGTCCTGACTGGTAAGACAACTGGGCAAGGGCATACAATATTCTGCCTTTTGAAGACCAAGAATACATTTCATCTAAAAGGAGGGACAAATGACAGGGTTGCATTAAAAAATCAATGGAAGAAGATATGGACTATCAAGAAGAGATGCCAAAACTATTGATTATCTTTGTGGAAAAAAGAATGTAGGACCTTTGCTTACTAAATTCCAGGCTTACTAAAGACCTAAATGGGAAAAATAAAAACTCTGAAGCTTCTAAATAAAATATAATGTTCCATTTGGAAGACTTTCCTTATAGAAGACACAAAAAACTGCACAACAAAATTAGAAAGTTAGTAAGTTTGACTATATTAGACTTAAAATTTCTGTAAGGCAAAGCAAAGTTATATAACCTAATTGAGAAGATGCACTATAGTCCAGGGAAGATATTTGCCACACACTTATACAAATACATACATAAATTAAAGCAGAGACCTTTCGTGCCTTCCTGACCTAGATCCTTACCTCCCTCCTCACTTTCTTTTCTCCAGCCAGACTAGCATCCTTGCTGTTTCTACAACCGAAGAAGCATTTTCCTACCTGAGGGCATTTGCTCTAGCTGTTTCCACTGCCTAGAACGCCCTTATCTCAGATAACCACTTGGTTAATATGCTCACTCTTTTTAAGTCTTTGCACACTTTCTCAGAGAGGCCTATCCTGAACATCCTGTTTAGCTCAGCAAACTGCCCTGTCTTTCTAATCCCAATCCTTTCACTCTGCTTCTTTATTTCATAGCACTCATCTCTTCTCACAACTATGGCCCCTATTTATGCATTATGCTTAATACAGGTTTTCCACATTTCCTTCCATTAGCTTTAAAGCTCGTGGGGGCAGGGATCATTCTCTTTTTTGTTTCCTGGTGTATCCCAAATTCTTTGAATAGCCACTAGCATAACCACTCAAAATATTTGTAGGAACCCAGAAATACTGGAATGAATGAATGGATGGCCACTACTGGAAGTCAGAGCTTACTCATCATTGTGTCATAGTACTCTGATGGGTTATCAATGGGTTAGAGATGTGCTGAGATATTGACACTCTCAGCCCTTGCGGCAGCTGCCCAGGGTCTATGGCAGCAGAAGACCTGGACAGCTGTGTCTTATTGGAGGTGGCCTCCTCTGTTTATCTCAGTGTTCCTCATAATATTGCCAACTTCCCATGTGCCAGGACATTTAAAAGTTCAAGAAGCACTGCAATGGCTAAGCTGTGCCTTGCCTTGTGAAAACAGACACATTGTCCACTTTCACCCTGTTGTGGAATGCTTGAGTTACTCCCTGGAAGTGCCTTTATTTCCATGTCCATATTCCCCCAGCTCAATCAAGTATTGGTTCAATGACGATGTCTGTTATTGATCAAAGAAATTTTTTTTAAACAGATGATTTTATGCCATTAACTGCATATTTTAGAACATAAAGAACATATGTTAAGTGAATAAAAGAATTAATATGTAATAAAGGAGTGGGGAAATATTTAAGATGTTAAAATTAGGGGCACCTGGGTGGCTCAGGGGGTTAAAGCCTCTGGCTTCGGCTCCGGTCATGATCCTAGAGTCCTGGGATCAAGCCCCACATCGGGCTCTCTTCTTAGCAGGGAGCCTGCTTCCTCCTCTCTCTCTGCCTGCCTCTCTGCCTACTTGTGATCTCTGTCTGTCAAATAAATAAACAAAATCTTTAAAAATAAATAAAATGTTAAAATTATTGGTGTTGTGGAGTGCAGTGTTGAGAAAATTGGGTCTGAAAGGTGGTGTGAATGAATTTAGCCCTAAATGTTTATGCCTGGTTGCTCTGATGGAGGTTCCTTAAGAGGGAATAAGTGTGGTCAGGGGAGAGGGGCAGATAATGCAAGATCTTCCACACAAAGACATCAAAGTCTAGGGATCTGCTTCCCAAAATAATTCTCTTGGCCCCCTTATTTATCATGAAGAGAACTCTTAGCATCCCTTCTAGGTTTATCCTAACCTGAGTATAAGGAGGGTCGTAATACCAGATTTTTCTGTACTAGGTTTCTAAAAAAACAGTATCATAGGGCAATAGGTGAGGTGTTGGCTGCAGGGTGAGTGGGTATTCAACCAGAGCTGTAAAGGGCTGACAGGCGATGAGCCAGAGATGGAGAATCAAGACCAAAACAGCCAGGGGAAGCCTGGGAGGTTGGCTGGATTTGGGAGTGCCCGGTATCTGGCAAGCACAACAGATCTTAGGGCCAAGAGTTAGGCGGAAGCCAGGAAACTCTGGGTTCATGAGGTGAAGGCTAAATGGGGTGGGGAGCAAGAGTTAGGAACAAGGCAGCAGGAACCAGCAGCAGGGATGTCTTGAAACCAAGACAACTACTTCTGCCAAAAAGCTTCAGGTATGCCTCTTGCCAAGGCAAAATGCAGCATCTGGAACTGTGCTCCCAGGCCTGCAGGTGGGAGCAGTGTGAAGAGGCTAGCATGGCTCAATGGCCAGGATGGAACTACATCCAAGGGAAGGTTCTGGCATTCAGACTCTCTGAGAAGTCATCTCCCTTTTGCTTTTTCTAGATTTTATGCAGCATGGAAGGATGAAAGTTATATGTACTGTGACAACTTGTTTGGAATTTTGGGGGCAGTCATTAATTTCAAGCATTCCATTACCCTGGTAACATGGTTCCTCCTTTGAACCTCACTTTGATTTAGAAACTTTGGGACACACATGCCAGTAAGCCAAACATAATGCACGATCTCTAATGTCCCTTCAATAGTGGGGTATGGCTAGAGGAGTCATGACTGTCAACTCTGAGGGCTCAAGGCAAGGTTGGTAATGTGTGAATGGGGGGAGTTCAGGATGGGACACACCCAGGATCTGACCGTCATGCAAAAGACCTAGGTTCTCTATTTGCGATTTTAAGAATTAGTGCTCATCAGTTGATGTAATAAACATGGTTTCATCCTCCATCTATCCAATTAATATTTACTGAATGCCAGGCCTGTGCTTCTTCCTATCAGTGTTAACCTGACTCTTGGACAAGCCTGGATTTTTTAATTGTGCCATTGAACTCCCTTTCCCTTTAGCTGACACTTAGCTCTCTGAATGGAGTTTGCTATAGCTTTATGCTACTCTTACCTCCTGCAGGGTTTTCTGGTATCTTCATTTCTAATCACTAGGCAGTCATCTAGAAGATGGCTGCTAGCCTTCCACATTTTTTTTTGTTTGTTTTCTATTACATATTCCAAAGCAAGAAGGCATTTGCAAGGAGGATGAAAACTCAAGGAGTGAACAATGTAGCCTGTTCTCCAGCCCCAAAGGCATTAGGACTTGGTATTCTAGGCCCCGTGAGCCATGAAGGCATACGCTACTTAGGTGGCATGATTGGACCCTGGGGAGAGATGTGTCAGATCAAGTAGATCTGATCTGGCAAAAGATAAATAGAAGAGACAATAATAAAGATGGTGATAATTTGGGAGTCACTGTAGCATAGTTATCGGAGAATGCAGACTTAAAAGTCAAGAAGACACAAGTTCCAATAACAGTGGTGACACTTACTATCTGTAATCCTGACCAAGTTCACTTAACATTTAGGTCTTAATTTCTTCATCTCTGATATAAAAATAAAGACACCTACCTCAGAGTGAGCGTTGCTTTGAAGATTAAATAAACAAGGTCATGTATTTGAAGTGCCTGAAGGATGAGTCGTGTGGTCACAACACAAAGTTGGTGTTTACTGAAGGGCAGGTTGTAATCAGCATAACTGCCTGTATTGAGCACCTATGATGCTCTAGACTGTTGCTGCATGGCAATGTTTACTGTCACCCAGGGGATAAGACTTACCCCATTTTAGAACTGAGGACCCTGTTGCTTAATTCATGTTGACATGAATTACTCAGGGTCACACAATTAATAAGAGATAACTGGGCCAGGCAGGTGAGTAAAGGAAAAGCAAATGAACATTTATGGAACACGGTACCAAATACTGTACCGATGCATTACAAGCATTAACTCATTGAATTATCATAATAATCCTAGGAGATAAGCCTTACAATCTCATTTTATTTGAGGAAATCACAATTTTATAGAGGCCTAGATGTACAGAGTTAGGATTCTAGCCCAAATCCAGCTGTTCCCAAAAATTATGATCTTTTCATCTTGAAAGGAGGGAGGGAAGTTAGGGCTCTTTGTCCACCATGAAATTAAGTTTGTCCGTATCTCCTCTGATGGTTTGCTTTGCTTCCATTCTCAGACACCCCATTTGTACCCCAGTAAAAATGAGACCTGATCTCCCAGGGGGATTAAACTCTGTGGGCATTCCTGATGCCTGGTCGCTGAGAGAAGCAGTGTCCCTGGTTTGTGGGGTCCAGGCAAATGTGTCATATCATTTAGGGCGATGGTGTCTAGATCTGGGCACAACACCAAGCTTTAAGAATGACAAAGAAAACCCCCTATTTTGGGCCCTGGGTGGCTCAGTGGGTTAAGCCTCTGCCTTCAGCTCAGGTCATGATCTCAGGGTCCTGGGATCAAGTCCCGTATCGGGCTCTCTGCTCGGCAGGGATCCTGCTTCCTCCTCTTTCTCTGCCTGCCTTTCTACCTACTTGTGATCTCTGTCAAAAAAAAGAAAACCCTCTATTTTATTTCAAGAAACTGAGAATATTGCTTTTCAGAAAAAAGTGAAAAAATATAAAAAGGAAAGAGAGGGAAACTCAGGTCAGATGGGGCTACTTGGTCTGGTTAAGTTGCCACTTTAGCTCGCTCTCTTCCCAGGATGGTTCCATCCTGATTCAGAATCTTCTGAGGCTTCCATAGACATTGGCAATGTGATTGCTAAAGGAAGCAGGAAGAGAAAGCAGAGCTCTTCACCAGGTGTGCTGTGACAAAAAGCAGGAGGGTGAGGAGGCCAGAAGAAAAACAAGTACTCTTGGAAAGTCTCCATCTGATTTCCGTTTATGGCCCTCACAATGACAGGAGTGGGTTCACTGGTGTGCTCAGAGGAAGGGGGTCTTATGCCCCAGCCTTGTGCTGGGATTTTATTTTCATTTACTGAGCATTCAGTACATAGTTATCAAGTGCCTACTGTGTGCTGGATGGAATACAGCTGTGAGGAATCAAAGTCACTGCCCTCGTGGGTCTTACATTCTAATGGGAGGGAGCATCCTTAGACAATTAACTAAGTAAATAACATAGAGTATGTTATAAGACGGTAACTGTCATGAAGAAAAACAAGGTTTAAAAAAGTACGGATTGGTGCAGGTACAGGCTTCCAGGGGCAAAAAAGTGGGGATCGGGAGTGCCAATTCAATCACTCTGAGAGAAAGGTATTCTTACTAAGTTCTCAGGCAAGGAAACGGAGGCCAGGAGGAGTTCAGTTCTTGAGGCCACACAGCTGAGTAGTGGAGTTTCAGCTGTAAACCAGCTCTGTTTGAATGAAGCTCATAATCTTTCTTTTTAATTTTTGAAGTGCCAACTTTTTATTTTAGAGTAAAGGACATTAAAGGACATAAAAAAAATCCTACCATCTGTTATTACCATCATTCTATAAAATAAATGATTAAGATCTTTAGCTTTTTGTTGCTCATTTTCTTCTTTATACTTCTCTGCTGTAGCTGTGTGTTGAAACAAAGGAAGACTGGAAAGGCCAAGACAATTTCTTATTCAGAAGTCTTTTCTAATGGCCTGGTGGGCAGTGACAGAATTCCTTAGCATATGCCAGTAGAGAACGAATGTACACTATATGGGTCAGTTAAGAAATGCTCTTTCTCCTGCTAGAAGCAAAGACGTTTTTGAGGTCTGCATTTCAGCCTCAGAGCTGAAGATGAGCTAGAACAAAATTTCAAAAAAATTCTATTTAAGATAATTTGTATTTCCATTGTTTGCAAGTGCATGGGAGAGTTTGCATTAAAGTTCTGAACTTTGCTGTTGACAAGCATTGTTACCAATCAGCAGCCCATATCCAGCATTGTGGTCATCATTTGATCTTTTATTAAAGAAAATTCTTCCAAAAATATTAATTTAAAAATTAATGTCAACACTTTCTGACATTCCATCCCTGAATGCTGAAGAAGAAAAAAGTTTTAGAGTTTTTTTAATAATCTTGGTAAATATTATTTGAACTTTACTTCAAGCCAAAACAAGTTTCATGGGGGAAAAAAATCCTTTCTTTGGCCATGGGTAATAAATTTGGCCAGGAGGGCCTGGAAGCAAGAAATTGAACATGCGAAATATTAAGTGGGCATTCATACCCACGGACATCAGGATTTTCAGAGACATTTATTCCATTCCCCTAAAATGAGACATGTTTTCAAGAAAATCCTCAATTCTTGTCCATCATCTTTTTGTCTCCTCAGTAGGTGTGTGGATATAATACATGGACTTTTTTTTTTTTTAAACATTTGGCGGTTAATAAAAAAAGCCACTGACTGGACACATTATCCAGTGTTCCTCATGTTTGGTGGAAAGAAGAAAGAAATGGGAGGCTAATGATTCACTCTAAATCCAAACATCTCTCTCCAAGATCAAGGTTTTTTAAGGATTAATGAGCATGTGTGAGTGTGGGGGGTAGGTGCGTGTGGGCACATACGTGTATGTGTAGCAAGTAACGTGTCAACTAAGCTTTCCATCTTTTCCTGTAAATGGAGCTTTTCTTTTTTCTTCACTGTGGCTTATGAGGAAGAGATCTCAAGAGTTTGAAGTACCAGATAGGATTCCACAAAAATAGGGTGTTTACTTTCTCTTACCTGGTAACTGCTTGAGTGAGCAGAGCACAAAGGAAGACAGAGAAACAAAAGCAAGGGAGGAGGAAGAAGAGGGTGAAAGGACAAAAAGAAAAGTGGTTGGGGGTAACGGGGGCTCTGGATTGGCTCAGAGATGGAGAAGAATGAAAACCCCTAGAGAACTGGCCACTAATTCTTTCAACCCCAGGTGCCTGCTAAACCCAATCCAAGAAAATGAGTACAGAGTACAGATGGTGAAATGGATTTAGTCTAGCAACATTAGTTGGTAGAAGAAGAAAACAAGAAACTTTTGTTTCCTCCCATGATAGAAGTTAGATCTATTCCCTGTGAAGCATGGGAGGAGAAGCCACTTAACCTGGGCTTACAGTCTGACTCTGCTGCTCTCCAGCTGGTTGGCCCTGGACAAGCCATTTGGAATTCTTCACCTACAACGTGTTGGCAGTAATATTACTTTTCATTCCTAATTCATATAGTTGCCTTGAGGACCAAACGAAATAATTTATTGTATGTTCTTTTAGCAAGATTTATCAGGTACCTACTGTAAAATGATGGACAGACTCCTGCCTCATGAACCATACTTTCTAGGTATATTATAAGTATATTTCAGTATATGTTGCAATGTATGAAATATGTATATATGTATGTATATGCACATATATATACACACATATATACATGCTATTCAGTATTGTAATATATAGAAACATATTTTATTTTGTGAAGATAGTTATCGTGTTACTCTCACATTTAGTAGAAGTTAATAAGAGCATCTTCTTGGGGACCATATAAGATGTGTATTTGTGTGTAGATATGTGAATGATAAATTTAATTGAACAACATATGTGGTTGGTTGGCATGTTACCTCCCTGACAGTTGGCTACATCCAGCTTATCTCTATTCATTTAAGTTTCCCAACAGATAACTGGTGCTGCCAGAAAAAGAACACCTTAGGAAGAGGAGCAGGAACATTTGTAGGTAACCCAACTGATGATTGCTATTAACTTCTTCAGTCAGTTTCAATAGAACATTCATATCCAGACCATATCCAGATTCATATCCAGGTCATTGCTCTCAGACTCACTGAGTGGGATGCTATAGGCTGCCTTTCTTTAGCTGGGACATTGCCTTTCTCAAAGGCAGTAAAATCACTGCTATAGTTGTTAATATCTGAATAAGATATACTCAGAATTTGCTCTTGCCAGAAACTGCACGGTTTCTGGAAAAGGATCAAGAGTCTCTTTTAGCCTTCTTGCCCTCATCCATTCCTATTCCAGTTTTGTCCAGATAATTTACCATAAGGTGGAGGTAGCCAAAGTCAGGGGCAATGGAGGTTCATTAACCCCCAGAACAGTCACCCTGGACCTGACCCCAGCTGTTGGGAGTGATGAGACAGAGGAGAGGAGAGATGATAGTGTCAGGAATGGAGATTTGTCAAAAGAAAAATAGTTCTGTAAATTATTTTTATTTCCATTTTGTAGAAATGAGAGTGAAAGTTCTGGTTAAAGATCACCTCCTAGAGAGGTGATTGTGAAGACATACATTCTTAGAATTACTTTTCTTTTGCAACGTTCTATTCCCAAAAGTTGTGATGCTTGTTGCATGATATTTTAAGTTTGCTCTCTGAAAGCACTTTTCTTACCCACCCAATTTCCACAACCACATCTCTCCCTGGACACCAAAAAGAAAAAATCAATGTGAAAAATGGGAGGAATGGAATGAATAGAGTGAAGTATAGCATTGATTTTATCTCATTCTGTTTAATCCCATCTGTACTACTACTACTAATTGTGCTAATAATCCATAGCACTTAGTGACTGCTGTGTGCCAGACATTTGTTAATTGCTTTACATGCTTTATTTTAATTAGTTCACTCAACCTCCTGAAGTAGATTTGAGTAGTATTCCCATTTTACAATTGAGGGAACAACCTTAAAGAATGGAATAGCTTGCCCAAGCCACCCGACTGGAGAGTGTGAAAGCCAGGATTTGAAGCTATGACTTAATTCCATGGTGTTAATCACTTAGCCATTCTGCCTTGCCTTAAATTCCCTCTTTAAGCTCTTCTTCCTTTCTTTCTTTCCACCCCACTCCTCACCTGCAGTCCTTCACTCCCATCAGATAACTGAAGAACCAAATGGTAATGTTAACTAAAAACAACAATCTAAAAAAGTAAAATCTAAAACACACAGAATATCAATATTTTTTCTTACTCTTCTAAGTTTGCAGAGACATATGTGTCATTTCATGATGGCTCAAGAGCAGAGCCAGTCTTTCAGGTAGACTGTATCAACCCTACAGTGGGCTTAAATGATAACACTTCTTGCACATCCTCAAAGCAGATTTCAGGCATGGAAGAGAACTTGCACTTATTAGAGGGCTGGTTTCTAAAGGCTTTGCTCTTGCCAAGAACAGCACTGTGAGATGGTTACAGGCCATTGGTGGTCTATGGCAACCAAAGTGACAGGGCTCTTCATTGTGTCCCAAGAAGAAAGATAGCAAATATCTGAGGACTTAAATGAAAAAAAAAATTCCAACTTGATTAAATGAAGTAGAAAACAAAGAGTTGAGTGATACTTCCAGAAAGATTTGCAAAGGTGAAAAGAGCAAATATAAGTGACTCTGAAAAAAAATAAAATACCCCAAAGGAAAGTCTCCATACTTATAATGAATAATGTCTTGAGTGTTTTTTAAAGCAGTAGTTCCATTGGCTGGGAGTGGTTCAGCTTGTTCCATTGGGATTGGGGTGGTCTAAGAAAGGGAAGGGCTTCCATGTTTCAAAGTTGGATGGGAGTATAAAGAGCATGGCTCCAGGTGAGGGAATGAACAAAAACAGCATGAATTTACAATGCGCTAATCCTACAAACAGCCTCTACCAGATGCCAGGCTTGAATTAAATCAGCATGGAAAATTTTGGTTTGCCCAGTTCACTGCATCTCATCTGTGTGGGGCATTTAAAGTATATGCCCGGCAGATGTATTTGGACTATTATTAAGTTATTTGGTGAATATATAAGATCTATTTTTAAAAAATTGGTACTTAATACTTTTGCCAGCAATTCACATATTATCCACTAAACTGGAGTGGAGACATGGTATTATGCCCTTTACAAGCTCATTCTCCTCATAGGCTCACCAGAGGTCTCTCCATGAGTATAACAATGGCCTCCAGGCTCCAAAGTAGAAGCCTGCTCCTTGCTGCTTGCCGCTGTGCTTTTGCCAACTTCAGTTTTGGATTCTTGTCTTGTTCTGCACTGTGATGTTGATACTTTAGATGTTTTCTTGCTTTCTTGACCATCTTCACTTATAGAATACATTTTAGTTACCATTTGCTCTTACCTCACATTTGAAGGTCAGCTCTGTGCACTCCCGAAATCAAAGTTCTTTAGACCCAAATCTAAGGCAGAAACCTGGCCTCTCTCTCCCACTCAAATAGGAGAGGAAATTGCATTATTGCACAATGCTTAAAATGGGTAGTCTATATGGAAGTCCTATGTACCAATATATGCCCAGTTTTTATTTGATCCTTACCTACAGAGTGGGCCCAAGAATCCCCTTACTACTAAAATCAGAGTTTTCTTTTCTTTCTCCTTCATTCTCCTTTTCATTCCCATTGCACTGCAAATTCCATTGGCCTAGATCTCCTCCAAGGGGATGTCTGGTATTGTGTCTTGGTGTCTTAGAAAGAAAAAAGTATGAGAAAGAGTTTCTCTCAAAGACAGCCCTCTCAGTGATTTATGTTCCAGGCCAAAGGCAGATACGTCTCCATACTATGAGCATGTGAACCAGAATAATATCTTCCTATGACTGAGTGTTAATATACTTTTCTAACTTACTGAGTCATCATCAGTAATAGTTTGCTATCAATGTGACTTTTTTACTTACAGAGGATGCTAAAGATTATTTCTAAGTAGCTTCTGAGCACTTTCCATTATACTTAACTGCTGGCATACTGCAAGTGTTCAGAAAATGTTCACTCCCTTTCTCTCCTTTCATTTATCTTTTTCTTATTTTCTCATTCATTTCTCTTCCTCTCCTTCCATTTTTCTTCGTTTTGCCAATTTTTATCTTTTCTCCTTCCCTTCCCATGCATTCCTTCTGCTGGTGGCCCTCTGACTTGGAGAAGTTCCTGAGGTCTTCTGTCTAGACCTGTGCTGTCCAGTATGGCAGCCACCAGCCCCATGTGGCTATGGAGTACTGCACATATGGCTAGTATGAATTGAGATGAGCTCTGAGTGTGAAGTGCACCCTAGATTTCAAAGACTCAATATGAATAAAGGATGGAAAACATCTCAGCAATAATTTTCTTAATAATTATGTGTTAAAATGATATTTTAGATATGTTGGTTTAAATAATATATATTAAAAGTAATTTTGACTTTTTCTGATTACTGGTTTGTGGCTACCAGAAAATTCAAAAATTTAATCTTAAAAATTTAAAAATTTCTGTATGTGACTCACACTTTATTTCTATTATAAAGTGCTGACCTAGACTATTTGTGGGGAGGGTTTTTTTGGTACTAAGAGAATGATCTGTATATTTGAAAGACAGCAGATTGCATTGCCCAATCATTGGCAAATTGCATAAATTTACATAACTTCCTTTGGCTTATACAGACCTGGAGATGGAAGAAGATGCAATATTATTCTCCAAAATAGTGTCTTATCTTTTATTTTTTTGAGAGTGGTATATATATGTACACTACAGTATTTTCTCATTCAATGTTGGGCATATTCTCCCAGCCCTGAAGATTTTATTGAGATTTACTAACTGTAGTATGCATTAGAAGAGCAATATAAAAACTACTTATCCTAAACTACATATGTCTTTCCATCACCATAGGGTATCATACTGTCCATACCTTGGGAATACTTCTTCTAAGTTAAAACTGAGACAACAGTTGGACACAGCCAATAGCTACGGGCTTTATCCAAGTTGCAGATGCTTTGACAGGTCAGAGATTATCAAATTATAAATCATTCTGGTGATATACAACAATAAACCAGTATGGAGAAAAAAGTACAATTAGACTGACTGACATACATCTCAATTTTTCTTAAAAATCCAGATTAGTAGATCAAACGCAGTAAGATTTAAGTGGAAACATTCTCAGAAATATACTTTATAGTAATTGAGATAGTCAAATGTTTTTGCCAATGTCTAGTTGGGTGAACTAGGTCAAGTCACAGAATTTAACTCTGTGCTGTGTATCTATTTTTAAATATTTATTTACTTTTAAAATGGAGGTAATACCTGTTCAAGGAGAAAAATGGATTGAGAAAAATACATAAACCATTAACAACAGCAATTCAAGAGGAAGGAAATGATCACTAAGTAGAAATGCAAGCAGTGAACCATAGACTTTGAATTTGTTGTCTGGAAGAGCAAATTTTATAAACTACTGGTCTAGGATAATAAGTGGATGAGAATCAAAAAGAATATTCTGAGTATGTGGCTCGGCGAGTAGGGTGGGTGATGGAGGCAGTTAATAAGGGAAAGGTAACTACTCCAGGTGTAAAACTGATTGCAAACCAAACATAAGTAAGGCATAGTAGACCTTTAAGAACAAGGAAATCACTGGAACAAATAAATGGTCCAGAAATTTGTCAAAGATAGGGAACAAATAGTCTTTTTAGCCAGTGATGCTGAAACAACTGGATATCAATATGCAAAAGAATGAAGTTGGACCTCACATCCTATACAAAAAGTAACTAAAAATGGAACTTATATCTAAATGAAAGAACTGGGACTATAGAACTCTTAAAAGAAAACATAAGCATAGTCTTTGTCACCATGGATTAGGCAATAGTTTTTTAGAAATAACACTAAAAGCACAAGCAACTAAAGAAAAACATAGGTAAATCGAACTTCATTAAAAAAACACCACCACTTTTGCACTTTAAAGGACATCATCAAGAAGGTGAAAAGACAACCCACCGATTGGGAGCAAATAAAGGAATTGTATCCAGAATATACAAATAAATTTTTAAAATCAAATACAAAAGGACAAATAGTCTAATTAAAAAATGAGCAGAAGAGCACCTGGGTGGCTCAGTTGGTTAAGCAGCTGCCTTTGACTCAGGTCATGATCCCGGAGTCCCGGGATCGAATCCCACATCGGGCTCCCAGCTCCACGGGGAGTCTGCTTCTCCCTCTGACCTTC
>ML102358.1:24372-36442 GCA_003697995.1 Taxidea taxus jeffersonii | reverse complement strand
TTCTGTTATTAGATCCTGGCAGAAGTTGGAATTCTTCCTTAGGTACTGAGCAGGAGTGTGGGCACTCACTGAAACACTGCCCTGTGTAGCTTGCAATGAAAGAAAAGTCTGCAAACAGACACTGGGAGAGACGAGGTTATGGATTTCATGGTACATAATTTATATTGTATTCTGTAGGAATTGGAAAGTAACAAAAATATTGGGGTGACAGGAGGAAACACAGGAAGAAAATTATCAGGACTCTTGCTCACTCAGACTTGTTTTTTCTTTCTGCCTTCATTCACATCACGATCCAACATTAGCTGTGTTTTCTACATGTTAAGTGGTGCCTGGAGGGAATCCTCACCTTCTCCACGTCACTGTCATCGCTTTTGAGTCTTCTGTAGTGCTGGTTTCACACCATTCCTCTATGTGCATCAGCTGACAGTTCAGAGAGTGTCTGGCAAGGGCCTGATGGTTTGTAAGACACTCAGTGACCACCTGTTACCAGGACTGCCACTTGTCTTTCATTTTGCAAATGGGGATGAAAACCATTTTCTCCATTGCTTGATGCATTAGGTCATTTGCTAGAGTTGACAGTAGTCAGTCTGGGGGCTGCTGTTGAGGGTGTTAAGTGGGTAAAGGGAGCTCTGTGCCTGGGGCCTGGAGATGTCCTCTTTCAACGGGCTGAGCCTGGCCCAATGCTTATGAAAGATGATGAGAAAAACATTAACTTACCTGAACTTAAAAAGCAGAGGCTGAGCAAGAATTAGAATATACCCACTGTATTTTAGGGAACCATGGCAAAATAAAACCCATCACTTGATAAGGAATGATAATTTGGTTGGATGCAATTAACTAGAGATTATCTTCTGAGCTCCCAGCCTCTGGCCCATGTGGAAATCGGACTATCACACAAATAGGAAAACTATTCTTTTTCAAAAATTTTCAGAAAATAAAACCCTACATTCTCCTCTGGTAATCTCCTTGTCTCAGTGAGTCTCCCCAGTGAGGTAAGTGGTTAAGTAACCATAATCTCCAAGAGAAATACGAGTTTTGGTGGAGTTTTTAATGAACTCAGGTAGTGAGAAGCTATAAAACATATCTGGCCAGAAATAGTTATGTTAAGTCTCCTTCCAAGTGCTTTGGCTCAGTTTTATTTGCTTCTGCCCTGGGTTAGAAAGCAAACGACTTTCTCTAACACAGGGAGGCCCTGGGTGTTGTTCTCTCACAGCTAGAGCATGTTGTGGTAGGTATCTTAGGATGATTTCTCAATTCCGTAGGTGGAAAATTTGTCAGTGTGCTAGCCATTTGCTTTTGTTGTCTTCCTGGAGAAGCCCTGGGGATTTAACAAAAGCAAACCCCACACATTTGTCTGGAGTTGGTTCTAGATTTTCTTGCAGTGGAGGTCAGGTCAGTGAAAAAGTTGTTGCAGTTTTTGTACTTTGATCCATTCTCTTTTTATGGCTTGATGACACCATTATGCTCCCTCGAAAGAGAGAGCTTTCTCTGAGAATGTTTAGATGAAGTATTAGTCCTTTAACTGGCTTAAAAAGAATGTTTATTATCACAGCATAGGCTATACCATTTTAAACTCTTACATTGTAAATCACACCAAGGATCCTTGTGAGATTGGCCTTTGGACTGCATTAGACTAACTGCTCTGTTGCAGAGAAGTGTAGTGTTTGCTTAGAGTATTTTTAGAAAAATCCAAGTAGCTAAGATGAATCTTTTTTGTTTCTCAAAATATTCCATCTCCTTTAGCTCCTCTCTCCCAGGAGATCTAAAGAAAATGAGAAACTGAAAAAATCAGGGCTAGAAGATATTTAATAATCCTTCTTTCGTTCTTTTGTAATCAGTTTATTGAATAATCTATACTTTCTAGACTAAAAAAAATGAAAGTTTTATTTTATTTTTTTTTGGTCACCATATTTAAAGAGCTTTGTTGAGTCTTCCTTTCTCATCTTTTAATGGTATCCAGGGCATTAGGCCATAATTTCCAGTCAGTTAGGATATTAAAAAGTCGAGACTAGTCTAAACTTCAATCTTCAGTTCAATTTAGCTTTTATCCCCTTCTCCTCCCCCATTTGTCCCCTCTGGCTGAGGAGGGGGCACAATCAGCTCTTTCATCCTTTCCTATCCTCCCATTCTATACTACTTTCTCCTCTTGGTCGCCACTTTCTCACAGACCAACTGGCTGGCAGTGGCATCTTAGGCAAGGGTGCAAAGGTAGGAGCCCTGGTGGGATCCTCAGAAGAGTTCTGAGCAACTTCACCCAGGGAGGTGGGCAGGCAGTCTTCCAGGGTGGATTAATGACAAGATGGCTTGATTTGGGCCACCTTCTATTTGACTCCTTTGACATGCCAAGCCACAAGTATGTGTGCAGGCTCTACAGCTGCTCCTTCTCTCCATTCTGCTTTTTTCCAGTTCTCTTTTCCTCATTCAGGTAGGTAGGAGTAGGGTAATTGATAAATTTGTTCCCTAAGCAGATACCAACTTTGGGGAGTGATATGCCAATCTTCCCTCCTCACAGGCACCTCTGATGTATCATGGGACTCTCTGGGAGACTCCTGGAGTAGACTTGATAGTGGGAGTCCCAGCACACTCCCTGGATGGATAACTCATGACTGAAGATCCTTTGTTGTTCTGCCCACCCAACCCCCAGATTTTATTTACATGGATTCAGGTTGAGGGAGTCAAAGGTCATGGTTGAGGCTAACATAGCCATGTGGGCCAGTTATTAATAAGTGTTAGAATGGCTGATCTAGAATACGGGGTACCCCGTGCCTGTTTATTCTTAGCTGAGCATCCTGGGAAACAAATTCTGGAGCAACAGGAAAAGATTCACTCAGTAATTGCAGATAGTCATTCATCCCCATGTAGATCGAACTACTCTGGGCGAGTTACTGTGGGGAATATCATGACACCTAACTCTTGGCCTGTAAGGATCATATTACATTTTAATTTAAGGAAATAAAGATATAAGTGTGGGAAATCTTAAATCACTATCAGGCTGCATGTGATGAATTGCTCAAATATAACTGAGAGGAAGCGGTGTCATTTTTCACATGTAAGTGTCCCCTGGAGTAGCCCACCAAGCCTGCCTCTCTGAGACAGGTGTTCTGAAAGCTTTGGGAGTGGGTGGGTCAGGAGGCCATTGAGCTTAGCGGTTTCTTCCAGCTGTGCTATGCAGCTCCCAGCTAGACTTGACTGATAAGAAAGGGGAGGAATGGAAGAAGAAATGTGAAAAGGTACCAGTGCAGTTTTAGAACTAACTTGATTTTTTTTTTAACACCACACTGAATTTTGAAATATCATGATATTCTTGCTTTATACCCTTTTGGGGGGTATGTGTGGCCTATTACAGTTTCTAAGGTGTAAATGAGCAATGCATATTTGAGAATTGTGCCTTTACTTTTTAAGTGTTAAATACAAGCTTTCCTTGTCTCTGTTATGAGGTTGATTCCTCTTCAGTGGACTCACTTTTTCCTCTGTTCCGTTGAAAGGAGAATTTAAAATAACCACCCTCTTTGGCATTGGTGCTGTTAGAATTGTTACTCTGTTTTGGCTTTTACTTACAGTTGGTTGGTGGGTTGGCGGCTGGTCTGAGGTGTGCTGCGTTCTCTGTCATCTCTGTCTTCTACGACCATGGCTTATCACCTCCCCTTTCACTTGGAACTGTGCTCACTTACTTTCCCCAGAAGCTGTCACCGGTTTCCCTGGGTCTGTCCCTCCACAGACTGCAGAGACAGTGCGTGGACTTGGGTGTTGGTAGATCTGGTGGTGTATACCTTGGAATCTTCTGCTTTCTTCTTTTTTTTGTAAACTTCTGGTCTTTCTATACTTTGTTTCTTTGAGAATTACAGAGGCTACACTATTCAGTGTTTTCATGTTCTGTATAAATAACCTTTGGGTCCTATTCCAGCATTTTATCAAGATATCCTTAAAGACAAACCAGCTGATGCTCAGTAATCTCTCTAAGGCTGGAATTCACTTTATGACATTCATTAAATCATCATGTTTAAGAACTCCAGATTTATCATAGTGGCCTTGGATTTCAAGTTGCATATTGAATGATGAGGAAAAATCATATTTTTTCTATTTTGTTGTCTATTTTATTATTAGTGTTGAGAGTGAAAAGGTCCATTAAGTCTAAGGTTACCTTAATGGGAGGCTATCTCTGCCATTAAACTGACAGGACCTTTGATATACGCAACAGTATTTTCGGGACCTTTCCTTTGTCCCTCAAAAGGCAGTTGTTGTTATTTACTTATGCCCTTGTATCACTCAACAAAAAGGAGCCACATAGAAATGATACATTTTAAATGGCCTGCAGATACAGTTTGTGACCTACAGATCTGCTTTTATGGATGCCATCTTGGTGCTTTCCTTCTGCCTTGCTCTAGCTGACCAGTGTTTCCCAGAAAGGAGCCCTGACTTTTGTGGTTGCCACCCAGGGGAACTTCTAGATTGCCTGGCTCTGCTGGCAAGCAGGATTTTAATTTGCAGTCCCATAGGACTGTATGTATTTGCATGCTTTTAAATGCTGCTTTGGGGCACCTGGGTGGCTCATTCGTTAAGTGTCAGCCTTTGGCTCAGGTCATGATCCCAGGATCCTGGGATCAAGTCCCTTATTGGGCTCTTTGCTCAGCAGGAAGCCTGCTTTCCCTCTCCCCCTGCTTGTGTTTCTTTCCCTCTCCCCCAGCATGTGTTCCCTCTCTCGCTGTTTCTCTCTCTCTGTCAAATAAATAAAATATTAAAAAATAAATAAATGCTGCTCTTGGAGTGTCTGGTTTTTAGTCAGCCTGAATCTACATGCTAAGAGCTTCAGGTCTGGGACCCTGGCAGGTCTCGGCACATCCTCAACTATTGGGAACTATTAAAAATATAATAGTTTGCTTGGACAAGCACAGAAATTTGAGAGATTATCAACAGCTGGGGCAGAGCTGAACAGAAAGTTTCATCTCCTCCCAATATCACTCCTGCAAGAGTGTAGTTGTTTCATCTACCATATAGAAATCAACAGACTCCAGCCATATGAAGAAAAGAGTAATATGTTCCAAATAGAAGATAGAATCTCAGGGGGGAAAAAAAGCCTTAATGAAATGGAAATAAATAATTTACCTTAAAAAAAGTTCAAAGTAATGGTCATAAAGATGTTCTCTGAATGGAGGTAAAAAATGGATGAACATAGAACTTCAGCAGAGAGATGGGAAGTATAAGAAAATAACAAATAGAAGTCACAGAGCTGAAGAATACAGTAACTAAAAAATACGCTGGGGGTATTGAACAGTAGACTAGATGAAGTAGAAGAAAAAAGTCGATCAACTTTAAGACAAAGCCATGCAACTCACCCAATCAGAGCAGGAATAAGAAAAAATGAATAAGGAGCACCTGGGTGGTCCAGTCAGTTAAGTGTCTGCCTTTAGCTCAGGTCATGATTCTAGGATCCTGGGATCGAGCCCTGCATCGGGTTCTCAGCTCAGCGGGAAGCCTGCTTCTCCTTCTCCCTCTGCTGCTCCCCCTGCTTGTGCTCTCTTGTTCTGTCAAATAAATGGAATTTTTTAAAAAATGAAAAAATGTGAAGATAGCTCTAGGGACTTATTAGACAACATCAAATGGACTAACATCTGCATCTTAGGGCTCACAGAAAGAGGAAAGAAAGAAAGGGGTGGAAATCTTCTTTGAAGAAATAATGGCTCAAAGCCTCCCTAGCTTAGGGAAGGAAACTGACATCCAGATTTAGGAAGCCCAGAGAATTTCAAACAGGAGTAAAACCAAGAGACTTATACCGCAACACATTGTAATTAAATTGTCAAAAGTGAAAGATAAGGAGAGACTGTTGAAAGCAGCAAAAGAAAAACAACTTGTTACATACAAGGGAATCCCCCCACATTGTAAACACATTTTTTTTTTTCCAATGCAAAACTGTGAGCTAGAAGGAATGAGAGGATATATTCGAAATTCTGAAAAAACTTCTAACCAAGAATACCCTACCCAGCAAAGTTATCAGTTAGAATTGAAGGGGTTATAAAGTGTTTTCAGACAAGCTAAATCTAAGCTCATCACTACTAAACTGACTTTACAAAAAGTGTTAAAGGGAATTCTACAAGCTGAAAAGAATATAAAACAGTAACAAGAACACATATGAAAGAATCAATCTCAAAGGCAAAGAAAATATATAGGAATGGTAGTATGAAGGCTTAAAGATAAAAGTAGTAAAAGGAACTATGATTATAATAAATAGTTAAAGGATACCCAAGGTAAACAGATATAAAATGTGACCTCCGAAACAAAACATGGGGGGAGAGGGAGAGTAAAAATGTTGAGCTTTATATTATGATAAAACTTACGTTGTTATCAACTTAAAATAGGCTGCCACAGGTATAAGTGTCATATATCCATATATCTATATATGACCCATATTTGTCATATATATATCTATCTCTGCAAATCAGTTAATGTGATATGCCACATTCGTAAAGGGTAAAAAAATCATTATTATCTTAGTAGATGGAGAAAGAGCTCTGACAAAATTCAGCATCCATTTATGATACAAAATCTCAATAAAGGAGAGAGAATGTACCTAGTAAAGAGAATGTACATGATTAAGGCTATTTATGAAAGCCCACACACAATATATTCACCAACAAAAACCTAAAGGCTTTTCTTTGAAGTCAGGTATAAGACAGAAATGTCCACTCTTGCCACTTTTAGTCAACATAATAGTGGAAGTCCTAGCTAGAGCAGTTGGATGAGAAAAAGAAATAAAAGTATCCAATTTGGAAGAGAAGAATTAAAGCTGCCACTATCTGCAGATGAGATGATATGATATGTAGAAAACCCTAGAGGCCATCAAAAACTGTTAGAATAAACAAATTCGGTAAAGTGGAATACAAAATCAGTACCCAAAGATCTGTTGCATTATTTCACACTAATGAACTATCAAAGAGAAATTAAGAAGACAATCTCATTCATAATTGAATGAAAAAGAATGAAATACCTAGGAAAAAATTTAACCAAGGAGGTTAAAGACCTGGATATTGAAAACTATAAGACATTAAAGAAAGGAATTGAAAACAGAAATAAATGAAAAACTATTCCAAGCTCAGGGACTAGAAAAACTAATATTGTTAAAATGTCCATACTTTCCAAAGTAGAGATTCAATGCAATCTTTATTAAAATTTCAGTGGTATTTTTCACAGAAATACTATAAACAGTTGTAACATTGTTTGAACCCTGAAAAACCCCAAATGGCCAAACTAATCTTGAGAAAGAAGAACAGAGCCTGTGGTATCCTACTTCCTGATTTCAAACTATATCACAAAACTGTAGTAGTTAAAACAGCCTGATATTGGCATAAAAATATAGAACAGAACAGAATCAGAACAGTATATGCTCAATTTACAATAAGAGTCAGCAAAAATATTGGACAGTGTCTTTAATAAATGGTACTTCAAAAATTGGACAACCATGTGCAGAAGAATGAAAGCAGACCACTGTCTTGTACCATACACAAAAATTAACTGAAAGTGGATTAAAGACCTAAATGTAAGACCTGAAACCATTAAACTCTTAAAAGGCAACATGGGTGATTAAGCTTTTGACATAAGTCTTGGCAATGATTTTTTAAAATCTGACACCAAAAGCTAAAGTAACAAAAGCAAAAATGTTTGGCATTACATGAAACTACAAAACATCTGCACAGTGAAGGAAATGATCAACAAGATGAAAAGGCGCATCCTATGCAGTGGAAAAAAATATTTGCAAGTCATGTATATCCAAAATCTACAAAGAACTCCTGCAATTCACTAGCTAAAAAACAAATCTGATTAAAAAATGGGCAAGAGATCTGAGTAGACATTTTCCCAAAGAAGACCTACTGATGGTCAACAGGTACATGAAAACATTATTAATCATTCAGGAAATGCAAATCAAAACCACGACAAGGTATCACTTCACTTTAGTCAGAATGGTTATTGTCAAATAGACAAGAAATAAGTAGTATTGGTAAGGATGTAGAGAAAAGGGAACCCACGTGCACTCTTGGTGGAAATGTAAATTAGAGCAGCCACTATTGAAAACAGTATGGAAATTCTGCAAAAAAAAAATTAAAAATGAAACTGTATGATCCAGCAATTCCACTTTTTAGATATCCGTCTGAAGAAAACAGAAACACTAATTTGGAAAGATATTTGCACCTGTATGTTTACTGAAGCATCATTTACAAAAGCCAAGGAATGGAATAACCAAAGTGTCCAGGGATGGATGGATGGATATTCATCCAGTGGAATATCATTCAACCATGTAAAAGAATGAGGTCTTGCCATTTGCAACAACATGGATGGACCCTGAGGACATTACACCAAGTGAAATAAGTCAGAGAATAACAAATACTGGATGAACTCTCTTGTATGTGGACTCTAAAAGGACAGCAACAACAACAAAGTGAGAAAGACAAGCTCATAAATTACAGAGAACAGATTGGTGGTTGCAAGAGCTAGCGGGGTGTGAGGTGGGAGAAATGGGTGAGGCGTTTCAGTCCTGTTTATGTAAATAGAGTAAAAAATGTCAAAACTGCAGCAAAGGAAAAAAAATGATACTTTTTAACATGCCACAGCTATGAACAAGGGCTTTAAAATAACCTCTACAAAGAAAAGAATACTTACTTTAATAAAATGCTGTCCTCTCCCTAATTTGGGAGCTTGCCTTCCAGTAGCGAAATCCTCAGTAAATAATACCTGAGTCCGTTACTGTTCTGAAGGAATTGGGAGCATGGAAATCATTTTCTACAAAGGGATCTTTATCTAGAGGATTTCTGTGCTGGATTATCTGCAGCGTCCTATGCTCAAATACAAAGTGGCAGTCAGAATCCTCTAGCTTTCAAGTATATATGATAATGTCGTTGAAAGTACAAAGTCAGAAATTATGGGAAGATAAAAATCTTGACAAACTCAGATGCTTTTGACCAAGTTCAGAAGAGAAACCAAGGAAAGGGTTGAAACCCGACTGGTGGTGTTGGTGGGGGCCATGGAGGGGGTCATGGGTCAGAAGTTGTGCCTGTCGTCCGCTAATGGACCCTTCTTGCTGTATCACTCCCGCAAGGAGAATTTGCAGAGAAAATTCACATTTGCATTGCTTCCATGTTTTAAGGTTTAGAAGCAGCTGTGTGATTTAATCAAGCAGGGAAATATTGTTCAGCTATATTTGGGGGGTGGGTTGTTTGCCTGTTCTCTGTACATACACACTTAATTGCTCCTACTACTGCTATTTATATTTATTTTCAATTAAAAATTTAGGAATCATCAGCCTCCAGATTAGACTTGTCGCCATTAGTTATTGGTGAGTGGATTTTTTGCTATCAGTGGCTGATAAATAGAACTCCTCAGATTAATTAATTCTGTTTGTTCAACAACTTTTTTTTAGTGCCTACCGTATGTCAAGCATTGTGCTTGGGGCATGACAATGAGGATGACAAGTTAAAAGATAAAGGGAAGTGGATTCTGGTTTCTGGGTGAAAGGTGACCTTGTGACCATGTTTTGTATTTGTGGTCAAGATTTTGGTAGTTGCAGGCTGTGTGGAGTCAGGCACTGGGGACAGATGAGTGGAAAAAGTAATCGTTCTTAACCATTGCTGTGGGTGGTTATAGACTTTAAAAACTTGGATTAAAGCTATGGCCTGCCCATCCCTTCCCCCGAGTCCCCCCACACACAAGTGTGTCACATTTACACTGTATTTTGCGTGCAGTTCCAGTGGACCTGCTGACCTTCAGAAATCATCCACAGATGCCACAGAGCTCCTAGATTAGAGGAAAGGGAGCTAGACCTAAAATTCTTTTTTTTTTTTTTAAACATTTTATTTATTTACTTGATAGAGATCACAAGTAGGCAGAGAGAGGAGGAAGCAGGCTCCCTGCTGAGCAGAGAGCCTGATGCGGGGCTCGATCCCAGGACCCTGGGATCTTGTCCTGAGCTGAAGGCAGAGGCTTTAACCCACTGAGCCACCCAGGTGCCCCTAGACCTAAAATTCTTGTTACCTGTTGCTGTATGCCCAGACACCACCATCACCTCTGCTTTTGAATTATGCTAACCTGCCTCTAAATATGAATAGCGTCCTGACTTATTTGTAAAAGGGAGATTGCCCACTTCTATGAGTGGAGTGTAGGCTACATGCAGAGATAATTTCTGAAGGAGAACTCTTTCTCAGACAGGTGGATGGGTAGAGGTGAGGTTCATGTGCTGTCCAATGAGAAGAATGGAAACTGTCATAAATGTTTGGAAAATAATTTCTACATATTCCACCCCCTGGCAGTTTTAACCTCTTTTTATTTCTTATTAAAGATTTTATTATTTGAGAGGGGGAGAGAGAGAGAGAGCATGAGAGGGAGAGGTCAGAAGGAGGAGCAGACTCCCTGCTAAGAACGGAGCCTCATGTGAGACTAGATCCTGGGACTCCAGGATCATGACCTGAGCCGAAGGCAGTTGCTTAAGCAACTGAACCACCCAGGTGCCCTTAACTTCTTCTTATTTCTTGTTAAAACAGTTAGATATTTGTAAAAAATTGGAGGGGTAGGAAGTAAGCACTGATTCAAGCCAGGAGACACCAAGAGAGGAAAAAAAACCTTCAAGAAAACCCATGCATTTAAACATAGGAATCCAGGTGCCCACCGAAACCTCATGAGCTTCGATCAGTGGTCTCCATTGTAGGCCTTTGCTCAGCTTCCAGGCCCATTGGACCTTCCCCTCCTTCGTCCTTCCCTGCCCCCATCACCAGCATCATAGTTCATAATCTAGCATCTTAATATATTTTTGACTGATCTGGTTTGGCGACCCCCTTGGATTTCCTTCCTGAGTTTCTTTGGGTTCCTACATAATTCTCAGCTCTCCTTACATCTCTGGATTTGAGTCTGTGTGCTCCTTTGTCAGAGACCAGAAACCTCCCACGTGGACTAGTCCCCAGGCTCTCCGTGAAGGGGTGCTGGTGGACTTGGACACATAACTCATGTAAAATTATGTCTAGGTCCATATGCTCCTCACAATATGTTTTGGGCATATGCCACCTGTTGAAAATGGGAGTGTAAACATTGTGAGAAAACATTTTTTTAAAAAATTGTGTTGTTTTACACTAAGCAAGAGTTCCTTAACTAGAGGAGCTTTGTGATGTGCAAGGGAAACAGCATATTGAATACTGACTTGGGAAAAGGAGGTTGACGTGACATGCCATAGGACAAGTTAGATCTGCCAGAAGTTAAGTAAGCATTGATTTAAGCACATGTTGTACATGAATGGTGTTATTTATTTCTACCTTGCCCTTTTCCAGAGAAGATTTGAGGTAATCTACATATGAAAACATAAAGCAGAACAAATAAAAAGGAAGCTAAAGTGCGGTTTTAAAACTATTTTCAGAGTGGAAAGAGGATTGAATCAGGAACCCAAAGCGATATGATTACAGTCACTGAGAAGTAAATGTAGCTCTCAGCTTCTTAGCAACCAGGAAATTACAGTTGTCTATGGAGTTCTCCTTTCATGATAAAAGTAAACCTATATGATTAAAAGATACAGGGAGGTAAGATTTTGCTTGGAACTAAATTCAAGAGAAATTTATCTTGTGGTTCTTCCTACAATGAACCTTAGATAACATAGCCAGAAAACTTGACCTACGATATTTTTGCAAAAAGTTTTACAAAAATGTTCTTTGTTTCCTTAGATTGACTGTCCGTAGAAGTCAGGGGCTTGTCCTCATTGAATTACAGCATGAAGTTATTTCTTCAGGGGCTAAACCAGGTTCAGACCTGTTTTCTTGTGATCAACGCTGAAAGAAGAGCCCTGAATTTAGAGAAACTAAGGAAGCACTTCTGAACTGGAGAGGCCAGCCCTTAGTCTGAGTTAAGAATCTGACAGCCAGGGGCGCCTGGGTGGCTCAGTGGGTTAAGCCTCTTGCCTTTGGCTCAGGTCATGATCTCAGGGTCCTGGGATCGAGTCCCGCATCAGGCTCTCTGCTTGGCAGGGAGCCTGCTTCCTCCTCTCTCTCTCTCTGCCTGCCTCTCTGCCTACTTGTGATTTCTCTCTGTCAAATAAATAAATAAAATC
>ML102358.1:0-19372 GCA_003697995.1 Taxidea taxus jeffersonii | reverse complement strand
TTTCTTTTTTTTTTTTTACTGTGAATCTATTTTTTATTGTCTCAATTACACTACATATGCAGTTTTGTGGCCTGTTTTTTTACACTTGATATTACGATATAACTGTTTTCTCATGTCATTAAAAATCCTTTATAAACAACAACTTAATAGCTACGTAATATTGCATCCTGTGGTTATTCCGCTGCAATTTATTTAGCCATCTGCCTATCATTGGATACTTAATTTGCTTCCAGATTTTTGCTACAAGAGAAGTTCTCTAAAGACTGATATGAAACAGAAAACTCAGATTTCTGACTTATTTTATATGTCATATTTAGAGCTGTAGAATTGATAGATCAAGGGTATATAATAATTATTCTAAAATTCTAGAAACGTATTTCCGAACAACCCTCTCAAAAGGTAGTGTTAATTTATACTCCCAGTAGCAATGAAGGAAGTTCTGAAGGATTACATCCTTGCCCATGTCCCATGTTTCATATTATCATTTTGTAATCTTTGCTCATTTTATTTGGCAGATTAAAAAGTAGTGATTGGATTTTGTAGTTTGCATTCCACTGAGCCAAGTCACAAAACCCCCAGATGGACAAAGCCAGAAAGGACTTGAAAAGACCCTTTAGTTGTTATTGGGTCTCCAAGCCTCGTAAAAGGACTTATCCTTATATGGGAAGAAATGGATATTTCTATTGCTATTCTAAAAGAATTCACACCATGACCCCGCGTGTGCTTAGTCTTAACAAAGCAAGCCCAAGGCTTTCCTTTGAAATTGAAAAGTTCATTATAATAGCAAAGAAAGAAATGAGGTTATTCTGGACTTATTTGTTCTTTGCGATTACCTGAAGTCCAGTGATGATTATTTCCTCCTTTGAGTGTGCTCTCAAATGATGCCTTCAATATTGAGATGCTGAGGAGCAGCCTCTTTGTATCAGTCTGTGTGTGTGTGTGTGTGTGTGTTTCCCTTCCCTAACTTTTCTCTAAAAAGACTGTGTGCAGGCAATAGGAATCTTGTTGCTGGGTTTCCCTACCTGGCTAGCAGATAGCAAGTGCAGGTGCAGGGCATCTGGGGGAAGTCCTTGACTTAGGATATCCAGTGGATACTGATCTTAGAGCTCAACCAGCTAGGGGGACCCAGATAAGTCTGGAAATAGATCACCTTCTCCCCTTAAAACCTCTGCTCCTGAACCTGTTGTTTAATGATACGGGTAAACATTTTTGCCCCACTCAAGAACAGTTAAGCCCAGCTTTAGAGCTTAGCAGAGCTCTTGGGCCAGTCCTGTTTTATCAACTCTAGGGCCAGATCATTTGGCTTGCTGGGAGGAAATCAATAATATGGCACCTGTTTTCCCCCCAAAGGCAAATAGCGATGTGTTTCTGGGTCTGATGGAGTCCTGCAGTATAATCTCTTACTGATTAAAAACCACTACAAGTGGGTGATGATGGGGAGCTTGCTCCATGAGCCTTCTTCACCAGCTTTATCCTCTTTCAACCAAAGTAGCAAGTCCTTTTCTCATATAGCCTCACAGTACTGTGGTTCGTGTGTTGGCAGAGTAGCCACAGGATTTGGGCTAATCGCACAGAAAAATAGTCTGAGTTATTCAGTGTTCCTTGGTAAACCTGTCCTCATCTGTCTTAATGTGAGAAACCTGCAAAGTGACATTGAAATTCCTCATTTTTCCCCCCAGCTTCATAGACTTGAATTTTCCCTGTGCTAAAAGCATTTATTTGCTAGTTCATCTTAGGAAATGTGAAGTCTGGGAATGGCCTTGGTTCTGTTGCCATGTCCTTCACAGTATTAGGAGTTCCCTTGCTTTTTAAATGAGTGTGTTTAAGGAGAGGATGATGGGGATGGCAGGGAGAGTAGCAGGGTGTGATGGGGTAGACGTTTCGAAGGTAAAGAGGAAGGCATTCGTGGTTCCAGTGTCTGAGAGGAGAACTCTCCTAAGCACAGTACACCAAGCACCTTTGATGCACCCCAGCTTGCTTACCAGTGGAGTTTGTCTTCATCTCTGAATCCTGATAGTCCGTAAGCTCATTGAGCCCAGTCTGTACATTATTTCATCTCTACGTATTCTCTTCCCATGCCTCACATGTTGCTACCCATGTAGCTGAACTCAATGAGTGAGTTTCTCTGCCCACCTCATTTTCTACTCACCCATCAGTGTAATCTAAGTCTTAGTTCCCAGATAGATTTAATCACATATACTCAAATAGCCCGTTAGATACTTTGCTTGAAGTTCAAAAGTTATATATATTTTTTAAAGATTGTATTTCTTTATTTGACAGAGATCACAAATAGGCAGAGAGGCAGGCAGAGAGAGGAAGGGAAGCAGGCTCCCCACTGAGCAGAGAGCCCAATGCGGGGCTCAATCCAAGACCCTGGCACCATGACCCGAGCCGAAGGCAGAGGCTTTAACCCACTGAGCCACCCAGGCGCCCCTCAAAAGTTATATTTAATGCATATTTTTAGTTGATAATTTTTGTCAGAAGAAAGAGAAGACAAAGGAAGAAAAGAACAAACTCTTCTCCAAGCTTCAAGGACTAACCATTAGGCTATTTTAGAATTGCAAGTAGTAGTAATACTTTTGTTTTAAATTATTATTCTTAATTTATAAGAATTAAGAATGTTGGCAATCCCATGTCAGATACTGAAGTGAAATTAAAATAAAGTCATATATCCCAAGCAAAAGCAAGACCATCATCACAGGAATCCTTATTTCTGGCCTTAAAAACTCCTTAGGAGTGGAAATCTGTTTTTCATTTGCAACCAGTCAAAAGCCTGAACAACATTCCGGATACAGGAGGTTCCCAGAACAAGCTTGAATCCTCAGCGGTCACCTTTGATACCAGCTCCAAGTCTTTCAAATACACAGCTGCTTAGCAGCCAGATTCAGGCTCTAGTTAGTAAAAAGCATTTTCAGATCATTTAAAAATGTTTTATTAATGGCCACATCAACAGGCTGAAGGAGGTCAGTATGCTGAGGCGCGGATAAAAATGAGCATTGTGTTTTTTTTCCTCCCCGTTGGCTCAGTGGGAGATCCTTTTTGTGCTCCAAAAAGTTATATAATTGGCATGGCATCCGCTGCTCATTGGGTAAGCCAAACTGGTTTTTAATGTTCAGAATACAAAACATGGAAATGTCGTCTTCATAGCACTCCATGCTGTCCCTGGTAGCTGAGAGCATTTCTGAATGACAGATCTATAATAACAGTGATGATGAGAGTCACAATTAAATAGCACTGTGAGCTCAGAACACCATTCCTTCAGGCCTTCCTAAATCCAGAGAAGCCTTGGATGGCGGCAAGTACATAATTTGAATGACGTGTGTGCCGTCTTCTAGTGCAAAGGAAGAAAATTGCCAGAAATGCTGGCCGAACCACTGGCGACCCAGGTGTTTTCCTTGCCTCTTCTTAGGGAATCCCCTTGGTCTGAAAGACAGGGTTACATACCTTGGGCATGTTGCAGTCTTCTGTTGTACCTTTCTACCTTCACATAAATGAAGATCTTTGATTTGGCCAGACAGAGCAGAGAATTTAAATTATTCATAAGGGAAAGAGGCATGGGAAGGGTTATCAGGAGACTTCTCAGATCCTCATGGGTTTGTTTCAGTCTCTGGGGATTATGAAGGACTCTAAAGCAGCCTCATTACTAGTCTGTGTGTTTCCTTCAAACTCTGGGTTGGAGACTGCTATTCTCCAGCTCCCAGTGATCAGCCCCAATTTATTCAAATGTTATTGGGATTCTCAAGGAGAGAGAGACTTGTACCCTACTGAAATCTTATTATATCTGTTGGGGTTTACTGTTGGAAACTATTATGGAATTCAGTGGAGAATCTGACGCCTACACTCCTGCTTAGGTTAGGTGACGGGATGAGAAAGAACCCATCTCCACGGGCCAGTAGCTGACAAGGAGAACTCAGTGGTTATTATTACTGTTGTTGTTATTTAATAATAATGGCTCAGTGCTTGCTGTGTGCCAGGCACCATCCCTACCTGCCTTCTCCCTGAGCTATCTATCAAGTAGTTACTGTTACTACTTTATTTGAGCTGGAGATCCTAAGACTTGCAGAGTTCATTGCCAGAAGTTCTCCTGGCTAGTCAGGGTTACAAGTCAATGCTACAAATGGTATTTAAACTCAAGAATGTTGTCTTCAGAAACCCAGCTATAACAGGCCAAGTGAACCTAGCAAAAAAGCATTTTGTACTCTCAGACTCCCCATAAAACCAAATCAAATCTGTGGAGTGGAGGGTGAAAGAGGAGAGGAGGTAGAGAAGTCTGGTGTAACTGGTACAAGGAGATGTGCTCTCTTGCCTTTTATACATAAAAATAAGTATGCCGTGGACATGAGAGCAGCCTGCAGCTCAGGGCACAGGCGATGAAGCAGCAGCACTTCCCAGTCCTAGATGCAAAGCTTGTCCAGCCACCCAGAGCCCTGGCATCGGGCAGACTTGTCCACAGCTTCCGTTCCATGTGAATCTTGGCCAGGTCGATCACCCACTCTGGATACTGACTACGAACTCACCGCTCCTTACGTGAGGAAGAGCTTTTTGGCAAGAAATCTCTTCAGTATCACAGGCCTCCTTTATTTCTCCCAGATCCGTCCCAGTGTGACATCTCCTCTTCTGATCACGGCTCTGGCCTGCATGCAACTAAAATGCCTTCAGCCCAAAAGCCATTTCTCTCTCTCTCTCTCTTTCTTTTCTTTTTTTTTTTGGTTATTTTTGGTTATTTGGGTATTTATGTAGGATTGGCTACCTCTATATGCAGTTTTGTCTCCTGTGATTACATGTGACTTAATGCCATGCAGTAGGTAAGGAGGAATGGTGTCCTGCTTGACGCAATTAGATGTCTAGAATATTTCTTGAGAGCTTACTTATGTGCCAGACCCTGTACCAGGCACTCTGGGAAGAGACATGTCATAGCAGCATAGCTTCTGTCGCCCATCTTTTGAATTCTGTGTAGTTACTTAAAATGTTCACAATTGTTCACCTTTACCATCCCTTATCTCTGTCACGGACATTTACTGACTTGCTTACTTTTTAAAAATCAACTAATTCTCTTAAACTTGACAAATAATTGGTGTTTATTTTATTTTGCATCAGACCAGTGGAAACAGGCTCTACTGTTATGATAATCATTTTGGAAGCCCCCCCCCACCTCTCCAGCCCCCGACTTTTCCTTCTGAGCCCTTCCCTGTCTGGTGGCACTGTTTTTTGTACTTCCTTATGAAAAGCACATTTATCAATTTACAGTAAAGAAGCAAATAGCAAGTCATCTGTAGGACGTGCTGTATGAATACTTCTGTAGAGTGAGAATTCTTGTTTATTCAGCCTGACCTCCTTTATTAAATTTTCACTGAGGTCTAGAGATCTTAAAAAGCTAAGTTAATCTTAAAAACTTGTGAGAGATCAGCAGACTGAGTATAAAGGTCAGTCACTGAAAAAAAACCATCATGAGGGAAATTATTGGGTATATCTTTTTTATTAGTGAATCTTAGAAAAAATGTGTACTCCTCACAGTCTTGGTAACTCCCGTGGTGTACAGTGCTGTTATACACATGGGGCTTGCTTATCAAACAGTCTCCACGTGTTTTTCAGTATCAAAAAAGTGGTGAGCATGGCTCTAAAATATGGATTCCATGACTCATGCATGAAATTCAGTTTCGTTATTTGACAGTCATACAGAATGTGTTTGAGCACAAGCAAAATAATTGTTTTGAGCATTTGGAATAAAATTCCATCTTCCAGTAGTCTGCTTTTGAGTTCTGTCCACCGTTATACCATTCATGGTGGAAATAGCCTTGCACTATTGCAGAGCGAGCTTCGTGGCTAAGTCAAGGGTCTTTCCAGTTTTGGTGAGCTATATAGATATTTGAGATTTTTCTTTTTTTTTTTTCTTTTTTTTAATATTTTATTTATTTATTTGACAGAGAGAGAGATCACAAGTAGGCAGAGAGGTAGGCAGAGAGAGAGAGGGGGAAGCAGGCTCCCTGCCGAGCAGAGAGCCCAATGTGGGGCTCGATCCCAGGACCCTGGGGTCATGACCTGAGCCGAAGGCAGAGGCTTTAACCCACTGAGCCACCCAGGTGCCCCAATATTGGGATTGTTCAATTAGGATCGTTTGATTTCTATGCCAGGTGGTAAATGCCATTTTATTTACTTTATCGGGCCTGTTGAAGGGATGGTTTCTTCGAACAATGTGATAATGAGTGGCATAAATTAGTGCCCTAGACCCAGAGAAGGAATGCAGTGGTTGCTGAAGGTAGAAATCTTGACTTTTAGAAATCTGCCAGGATCAGAGAGGAAGGAAGAAGGCATCATGTGGCAGGTGCATTTTGAGGCCTACTTTACAGTAAGAGGAAGACTGGTGCATTTGGACTGGCTATGGGTCTTTGGAAAAGGCATCTATGGGAAACAAATGACATTGAACTTCAGATATCCCCCCTCACTTGTGGCTGTCTTCAGATTGAAAAAGGCAGTTTTGTGGAAATACTTAGAAAGATGTTTAGGTGGTTAGTCCTCACTTTAAATCCTATCATGCAAATAATGAGCACTTTCACAACCCCTTGCCTTTTGGGGATCTGTTAATCCAAAGGAAGCTTCTCACACTTTTTCTCAAGGGCCGGCCCTACTCTTTATGCTCTTTCTTTCCTCCTCCTCCTCCTCCATCTCTTCCTCCTCCTCCTCCTCCTTTTTCTCCTTCTTCTTTTTAAGGTTTACTTATTTTAGAGAGAGAGAGAGTGTATGAGCCCACACGAGTGGGGGGAGGCACAGAGGGAGGACTTTTAAGCAGACCCCCCCCCCCCCACCAAGTGTGCAGCTGCACTCAGAGCTCAATCTCATGTCCTGGAGATCATGACCTGGACTGAAACCTAGAGGTGGTCACTTAACCATTGAGCTACCGAGGCACCGCTTTTTGTGCCTTTTCAGCCCTGTTAGTGTCAGTACTTGGAGAATCATACAGCTCCAAACCTCAAAAGAAAGTGGATGCTTGGGCGGGGGGCTTGAGTTTTTTAATTTTTAATTTTACATCATTCTGAATAAAAGCCCTGTCCCTAATCCAGTGTCCTGATGAGTGCTGCGGTGACATGCTCTAATAAATGTATATCTTTCTGATGCCCACCAACAACCTATCAAAGGCCTAGTAACAAGGTTTATTTTCTGTGCAGCTGTGTATTTTATAAATAGCCATTTGCTCAAGTAATTTCAGGAAAGTCCAATTTGAGGATTTATGATGTCTTTGCCAAAGACAAAGGGTCACCCACACTAAGACTGTAAATACATTTACTTATAGGCCATTTCTCTGAAATGGAGCAAAAGAGAAAATACTTGCTAAATCTCATTTATCATTAAATTTAATCATCTTAAGGCGCTACATGTGGCAAAGCCAGGGAGGATTCTGCTTTCATTTCTAACCTGGAGGACACTGGTTTTAACACTTATTATTTATTAGTCCTTCACAGTTTTCTCCTTTATTGGATGGATATTTTAAACTGAGTTAAAAGTGATCATTTTCCCTTTAAATTTGCTAATTTTTAATGTAGTTTTCCCTGGACACAACTTTATATATAAATTGATAGGAAAGTTAAAGCATAGTTCTTCCTACTTTTGTGATCACCTCACCAAAGTTTAAAGAATTTTATTATCTGCTCATTTTCTAGTATTGCAGCTACACTAACCATGGCTAACTTTCTTGATGAGTAACAGGCATTCTTTAAAACTCTGCAGCCAACAGTGCTCCTTTCTCTCTTCTGAAGCAGTGTAGTTGGGTGTGTTGAGCGGAGCCCATGTTCAGTTTCTTGGCCAGACTTGGAGCTTCCTCTTGAAACAGAGACACCCTGCAGCCCGCCATCTTAGCACTTAGCTGCCTCTCTGGGGGAGGACGTAACCTAAGTCCATCTCCTGTATGTTCATGGCAGAGTGTTACCACTGCACTTAAGTTTTCAATAAAGTGAAAGATCAATATTTAATCAACACATCTACAAGAACTATCAGACGCCTTCCAATGCTGGTTGAAGTTCAGTCACGGAATCACCCATTGTAACACTTGACAAAGACACTTTTAGGGCATCAGGAAGCCGTCTGTGTAGGCCATCCATTTCTCCGGGTTCTTCCAGCTCCCTCTATTGAGGTAAATCATCAGGAAACAATGTACCTCGGCTATATTATTTCAGCTCCCAGCAGAAATGCCATTGCTTAGGTAAGATTTAATATGGTGCCTTCAGCACACGGGAGAAAAAAATTTTCATTTTTTGTACCACATAGTTGGAAGGTATTTATATGAAAAAAAGTTTCTGTTACAACATAGAGTTGAAGACATTACTCAGTGCACCTTGTAAAGGGGCTTCCGTACAGTTTCTTTTTGATATTAATGCCAAGGGGAAAACATTTGCTTTGCATGTTTCTTTTTTGATAACCGTATCATGCAGTACTTTTCCCTTTCCTTGCCTGAGCTGCAAGCAAACAAAACTAAATCCAGTGCTCAGTGGGAGTTACTGATGTCCCAAGTATGTGTAGTGTCTCTTTCTCTGTTCCCTTCAATTTGTTATTTTTGATAAACAAATGTTCGGTCATATATTTGGTTTAACTTTGAATTACTTACTGTACTTTTTTGCAAGAAGTAAAACAAATGACAAGGAGGATGACCGTTGCCCATAATAGAGATTATAATAGCTTGGGCCTTAAACTTCGGTCATCTTGAAATTTGAGTTCATCCAGGAACGCTGCAGATACGGGGAACACCCCCCCCGCCCCAGCTGACTTCTCCACATACTGTCCACTGATCTGCACGAACACACCTAGCAGGATGTGAGATTAAGAGCCCAACTGGACATTTATTGAATTGACATCTCGGAGGTACCCTTTGCATATTTAGTCTAACTTACTTGGCATGTAGACTTGGGAGCCTGATGCACTGAAGAGAGTTTTTCTGTCCTAGAAACATTGAGTCCGGGTTTTCTGCAGTAAACTCTAACCCACGCCAGACTTTCCAAAACGAGTGATGTTAATGAAGACTGAGCCTACATTTCTATCAGGGGATTTCAGTCAAAAGATATACACAAAACCCCTAACTAGTAAGTGTGCTTAATAGTTTTTCCTGCAGCAGAGAAATGGGAGCTTTGACTAGACTGCAATGTTTCTACTACCAGCTGTACACCTGACTCTAGTGTTTTGTCTTTTTTTTTAAGATTTTATTTACTTATTTGAGAGAGAGAGTGCACAAGTAGGGAGAGGGGCAGATGGAGAAGCAGGCTTCATGCTGAGCAGGAAGCCTGATGTGGGGCTCGATCCCAGCACCCTGGGATCATGACCTGAGCCAAAGGCAGATGCTTGACTGACTTGAGCCACCTAGGCACCCCCTGACTCTAGTTTTTATGTAGTCACTCCATTTCCCTCTTGGACTATCAGTAAAAATCAATTCAGTAAATATATTCGCTGGACATTCTAAATGCTGAAAAGGACTGCCACCCATAAAAATACAGTTCCATAAACTTGACAGGCAGTAGAGCCCTTACACAATAATCTGTTCACTCATGATTTACCATAGTTGGGACATAACGATCGATTTTTGTACTGTGTAGGCAAAACATTATTAAAATTTTATGTATTAAGCTCTGAAGTAAATATGACAAAATGTTACCATTTTAAAAGTTCTGGATGGTAGGTTACATGTATATTTGCTATATTACTCTTTGAACTTTCCTGTGTATTTTTTTTTAAGATTTTTTTTTTTAATTTATTTGTTAGAGAGAGCAAGCGAGCACAGGCAGACAGAGAGGTAGGCAGAGGCAGAGGGAGAAGCAGGCTCCCTGCCGAGCAAGGAGCCCGATGTGGGACTCGATCCCAGGACGCTGGGATCATGACCTGAGCCGAAGGCAGCCGCCCAACCAACTGAGCCACCCAGGCGTCCCTGAACTTTCCTGTATATTGAAGTGTTTTTCATGATTTTCCAAAGTCCGTACTAGAGGGGAAAAAAAACCAAACAAACAATTTAGGCAGGGTGGGTGAGAGGAAACAGCCACGGCTTCTACCTGGCTGGCATGTAGATTTTCAAGAGGTTTCTGTTAGTTAAAGGACCTGAGTTAGGATTATTTCCAGGTGAAAATTATTTTTGTAGGCCGTAAAGGCATTATTTATGATAATATTTTTGCATATGATTTATTCATGGGTGTAAGCATTGTACAGAGCATGAGGAATTTCTTTGCCAGGCTCTGCACACACCTCTAATTTAGGTGTCAGCTCTGTGAAATCCTGTGCAGCCAGACTGCTTGTTCCGTATGGATTGTAAATCTGAAAGGCCCTTCGGGCTGCTCAGTAACCAGGGGGATGCATCAGAGTCCTTAGCCTGTGGTTCTAGCTGCAGAAAAACCTGTCGACAACCAGTGTGAAGGTCAAACTCCTTAAGATGGATCAAGATACCTTATTTCAAGAAACTGTGTGGTGTGTGTGTGTTTATTGTTACTGGTCTTGTTTTCTTGTTAAAGGGAGCTGTATGACTTCCTGATCTATTTGATGTTAATCAGAAGCTGTATGATGCTGCATGGCTTGGTACAGACGAGAATTCTGGTTGCTATCAACTTATGCTTTGCTTAGTCATAGGCATGGTTTTGGGTGTCTGAAGATACAGTCCTGAAAGGAATTTTCACTTGCACATTTTAGGAGGCACCCTGATCCAAAAGGCTCTTTTAGGGCAAATTAAATGCAAGGCCAGGGTGTGGGGGCTATGGGGAAAGTATGTGGCTCACTCTCCCGGAGCATGGTCAGGGTATATGGACATCCGTACTTTGAAGAGAGCTTCCCTTTCAAGCAGGACTCTGGGGCACAGTGCTGATGGGTACAGCAGTGTCTCTCAACCTTTATTTCTGCCATCATTACCTCAGTCCTAGAGAACCCATTCCTGCTGCAGCACTTCTTACCTGCTAGGGGTGGGAACGTTGCTGAGAGAAGGAATTCTTCCTTTAGAGAGTGTGTCTCAGCTCACCCTGCAGTTGGAGAACCACCCATTGAGGATAAAAGACAGTCATCTATAGAAGCCTCGGTCCCAGGTTTGGGTGTCATTTCTGCCACAAATGGCTTCTAGGAAAGACCTGACACCTAGTAGATGATCAATAAGTATTTATGGAGTGTTGAGTGAATTAGCCAGCTGTGTAATCTTAAGCAAGCCACTTAGTCTCTTTTGCTTCAGTTTCTTCACCTCAGGAATGAGGAAAATGGATTAGGTGACCTCCAAGGCCCCTGTCGGTTGTAAAATTATATGATTCTGTGATTGGACCTTTACCTCAGAGAAGATGAATTTGACAGGAGTATGAAGGATGGAGAGAGTAAGAACCAAGAAAGGGGAAACGCTCCTTTCTCTGCATTAGACTAATATTTCTTTTTCTATGACTACTTTTTAAGCACTTCTTTACATTGGGTTTTCCCTGGTACTTTTACCTCCCGTCAACTGTCCTTCTCTGGAAACACTGTCAACTCTTTAAAGCCTGGGACAATGACTTTCCCTTCTTCTACTCTGTGCCTCAGTATATCAGGCATCAGATGCCCGACAGCTCGTGAGGGGCCCACAGGGTATCTGCCCACGGCTGCCTTCATCTGGGAAGGCAGCACTGTTTCCGAAGGTGGTGTGGTTGGCTGACGTAAAGATTCCACTCTAGGAAAGCCCAGACAGGGATGCGCGGGGAACACTGCATCCCGGCAGCCATAGGCCTGGACTCAGGAGGCTTCTTTATCCTCTTCCTGATTCTTTTGTTTCCTGGCCTTACTTGTAGGTGTCCTTCAACTTATCGTTGCTTTGGCATCTTTTTCCACATCTCATTAAGTATAGCGATTTTCTTCCTGGGCTGTGAAACATTCATCTGCTAATGATTACACCTCGAGTAATAGCTCCCTCAACCTTTTATGGCCTTTTGCTTTTGCTGTTTATCTGTGGCTCTAGCGAGGGCATTCCCTATATGTCTATGTGTGGTGTGTGTGAGTGTGGATAAAACACCCTTCGTTCATTAGATCATTTATTCTCCTCTTGCGGCAGATAATGGTGACCTGCCTTTGGTGAGGAGTCACGGAATGTTAGAGGAATGGATGATCTGAGACAACTTAAGGAAGTATAACACACAGGTCCTGGTAGTTGGCTGTCACCACCATTTGCTGCCAAAGGGAGCGGAGAGAGGGAAGTGAATTTGAGGGGAGAAGTGATGCATTCCATTTTGTACATGCCGGGTTTTCCGCTTTCCAGACATTGCATGGAGAAATGCTGTGTAGACAGTTGATAATGGGTTTAAAGCTCTGGGGAAGTACCTGGGTTTAAGTTATGCATCGGAATTACTCATCTAGAAAAAGAAGAAAGGAAGATGGTGGAGGCAAAACATTCACACTAAAGGGACAGGCAGACAGCAGTGTTTGGGCAACAGGGAAAAGGCAGTCAGGAAATCGGGGTGATGGTATCTCAGAGGCCAAGCAGAGGCACTTGTAAAATTTTCACTGATTGATTCATTCATTCATTCATGTGACAGATACTGTTGGTACATTCGCAAGGCACTGGGCTGGGTGCTGAGGGGAAGTGCTGTGAGCAAGGCAAGCTGAAGATCTTTCCTTTTGGGGAACTTGGTGTCTAGTAGATGAGGGGGACATTGGGGGAATGACATTACTTTGTACAGAGTGTGAAGTACTGAGTACAGGACTAGGGGCAAGGAGCATATGCTAGAAAGGGGCCTACCCTCATCTGGTTGCCTTTATCCTTCTTTCCTGGTCTCCCCCAAAAGAGCTCAGTTGGAGTCAGGCACGTGGAGGGAGAGTGAGAGTGGAGACTTCCTAGCAGTGAGGGACGCTGACCCTCCAACAAGCTTCAGGCCTCCGGAGCGCTTCTCTGTTCCCTCCCTACCTGTTTCCCTCTGTATCAGACCTGTCCCACCAGCATACCAATGTTGCTTTTCTCCCATCTTAAAAAGCCCTCTCTTTACCCTACCTCCCATTACAGCTCTCTCTCTACCCCCTCACGTAAACTCCTCAAAAGAACTGCCCCTGACTGTAATCCATTTCCTCCCTCTGTCTCCTGAACCCCCTGCAGTCAGGCCTTTGACCTCCCCCCTCCACTCACCCTGTGCCTTTGCAAAGCTGTATCTGGGGAAGGAGGGCAGGCTGGAGACAGCAACAAGGTGAGCAGGGGACAGTGTGACACAGTTGAAGGTGGGAGGATGGGTCAAAGCAGGTCTTGCAGGGAGGGAGGGATCATGCTAAGGATTTTAAATTTTGTTTTAAGAATATGGGGGAAGGTGCCAGGGTGGCTCAGTCAGTTAAGCATCCTACTGTTGATTTCAGCTCAGGTCTTGATCTGAGGGTCGTGAGTTCAAGCCCCGTGTGAAGCTCCATGCTGGGTGAGGAGCCTACTTAAAAAAAGGAAGAAAGGAAGGGAAGAGAAAGGAAAGAAGAATACGGGGAAAATTTTTAAAAATAAATAAAAGAAGAATACATGGAAGAAAATGGAGTCTTTCAAGCAAGGGAGTGGCAGGATCAGATTTCCAGATAACAAGCTGCTTGGCTCCTGTACTGATCATGAGCTTGAATGTGGCTTGGGTAAGGGTTGTGCACTGGAGAAGACAATGGGTAACATGCATTCAGTTCTAGATTTAGTTCAGATCTGCTAATCAGACATATGATTTTGGATATGTCCTTTATCCTTTCTGAGCCTCTGTGTCCTTGTCTATAGAGCAATAGAGGATACGAGCCATCCCCACTTCAAGAGTTGGGAGGATGGCATGAGATAACATAGTGAAGCACCAAATACATACTGGCAGACAGTAAATGCCATTAATTATTATTTTCCCCATATCACAGTGGAGGAAACAGAGGACAGATGCCAAACAAGTAGCAAGTGGATTTGAACATAGACCTCTGTCCCCACGGCTCCATTACCTCCTTGGTCTGTGCCAGGCTCTCTGCTGGTGTGGAGAGAGATGCCCAGCTGGCTTAGCGGGAGCCACAGTCCCTCTCTCTCTTAAGCCTGTGGGAAGAGACTTCAGTTCAGTGCCAAGAGCAGGAAGGAAGCAAGCTAAACTAAAAATGACGTCCTGATTCTTAGCCCAGGGTGTTTGAAAGTCTCCATCCTGCTCCCAAGAAGGAGAAACATTCCAGGAGGATGGGAGTGGGAGTCCCTCTGGACTTCCCTGGATACCAGCAGCTTCATCCTGACCTGAAGTCTTAGGTTCAAATATGGGAAAATGGGGGCTGTCTGCTGCTTAGGAGTGAGGGAATGCATCTGGACCCCTAGAAAACACAGTACTGGGACGCCTGGGTGGCTCAGTTGGTTAAGCGGCTGCCTTCGGCTCAGGTCATGATCCCAGCGTCCTGGGATCGAGTCTCACGTCGGGCTCCTTGCTCAGCAGGGAGCCTGCTTCTCCCTCTGTCTCTGCATGCCTCTCTGTCTGCCTGAGCTTGCTCCCGCTCTTTCTCTGACAAATAAATAAATAAAATATTTAAAAAAAGAAAAATAAAACACAGTACTTGTGGGTGTTACCGGAACTGCACCCTTCAGCCTCAAACTGGGGGAAATGGTTGGCATCCAGCCTCACTGCAGAGCATCCCTGGGGTGGAGGGTATGCAGTGCCAATGGGGCTTAGAGTTGCCGATGCCCTTTGACAACCTGTGGTCTCTGGGCTTCTAAGCATGTTAATCACATCTGATTCTTAGGAGGGGGGTGTGCCCCATACTTTTTTTTGGCATGGGCTTAAAGACATGAGCGTGAAACTAGGGAATGCGCATAGTCCTGAGCTGGCATTTTTGGCTTTGGAGCAATAACTCTATCACACTGTCCTGACATGATACATTAAGAAGTGCAGAAAAATGCTACACCCTAAAAAATGCAGACTCTACCTACTCAGGCCCGCTGTACCTCCATCACCAGGAACGTTTACATGCTCGCGCACGTGATTGTCCTCCCCAACCTCCGAGCCAGCTGCCTCACTGGAAGGTTCACTGTGTCGCATGCAGATGAATTGAATGAGCATGGAGGAAAACTTTAAACATGACAGTCTGCATCTCTGGATTTGTCACTTTGAATGGACATAGTAAACACAACATATTTATATTTTTAAATAATATATAGAGTATGTATTTTACATATAATCTATACGTTTATATATATCTCGCATGTGCGAGTGCATATGTATTTTTTTTTTTAAACAGGATTGAGCCCAAATTCCTGCCTGGCTTAACCAGCTGGCGCTGAGCAGCGGTTGCCCTCTTTAAATGGGAAAGAAGCTTTCCAGCCGGCAGAACACACCTCCTTGTTTTTTTACTGTACTTCCTGCTTTATTCATTGAAAGTTCCTACAATGGTGCTTACAAATTGCTTGTGAGGATATAAATTGGTACAACTTAAATGAAGGGGAATTTTGACAGTACCTATAAAATTGCAAATGCATTTATCCTTTGACCAAGCAACTTGTTTCTAGAAATTTATTTTCATACTCGTGTATTTGCAAAATGACATAAGAACAAAGTTATTCATTGAGCATTGTTTATAATAGTGAAAGACCAGAAGCAATCTGTTCATAGAATGGGAACTGGCTGAGAAAAGGATATCACAGACAACGGAATACCATGTAGCTATAAAATAAGAATGAGGAGCTATGAACCAATAGGGAGAAATTCCAAGGTATATTAACAAAAGAAAAGGCAAGATCCAGAACAATGGATATAGTATGTTAGGTATCAAACAGGTTAGAAGGACCTGTGTGTGTATATTTGCTGACATATGCTTGAAACATCTTGGGAAAGATATACAAAAAACCTATGTCATTGAGGGGGGACCAGGTGGTTGAGTGACAAGAGTAGGAGGCCTAGTTTTTATAGACTACCCAACTGTATCTTTTGGGTTTTAAACCATGTGATGGTATTACCTATTTTTAAAAATAAATATTGTGCCTGAGCCCTGTAGACATTTGCCGTTATGATGTAATATATACATACAATGAGAAATAAGGCTTTGTCCTTATCAAATTTAGGAATATGTTTTTTGTCGGGGTGGTTTTTTGTTGTTGTTATTTTGAGGATTAAAGGGTTTTTTTTTGCATTTTGGTTTTTTTTTTAAGGATTTTATTTCTTTATTTTAGAAAGATACAGAGTGTAAGTGGGGGCGAGAGGGCGGGTGGTGTGGAGGGAGAGGGAGAGAGAATACCAAGGAGACTCCTTACTGGGTACAGAGCCCAACTCGGGGCTTGATCCTAGGACCCTGAGATCATGACCTGAGCTGAAACCAAGAGTCAGACATTCAGCCAACCGAGCCCCTCAGACACCTAGGATTAACAAGGTTTTTAATAAGAGTTATCAAAGGTAGCCTGGGTTTTAAAGCTCTTACTCTCAAGTTTTAAACATTTCCTCTATAAAGTTGCACAGACTTACTTTCTGGCCTTAAATCATACCTATTTTCAGCTTCTTTGAAATCAAGAATATCCTGTGCCATATCAATTAAAGTAAATGTACTTTCAATTAAAGGTGTTAAGTATGAGTCTGAAAAGATTAATTCTTTATAAAAGGATGACCTTCAGTAGTTAGATCCAATTAGGCATTTTTCCAACTATATTTCAACCTGATGAGACAAGTCTACTACTCACAATCAATCACTGTGATCTTTTCAAAGGCAAGTATTTTAGGTTCAGAGTCATAAAAGAATGACTCGATTAGGCAACCTCCATAACTCGAGCCATAGTTGATGTAGAGATTATGGGTATTGGATATTGCTTCTGTGGTATTAATTTTGAAAAAATCAGGATGTGTGTGATGATATTCTGGATACAGCTCTTATACCTCTCTTCTGATAGCCTTAGTAGGACAAACTAATTTAGACAAGACTGACCAAAAGAGAGAGAGAGGGAAGGAACAATGACCTAAATTAGCATCAAATCAAATTCTTTTTCATTTTTTCCTCCTCCTGTCATTTCATTATTAAATACACTATAAATAGTTGCTTTCCTAGTGATCATTTTTTTTTTCTCACTGGACTGTTTTAGTTCTAATTCAACCTTTGTTGATATATAGCACATAAAACCAAGACTATTAAATAAAAGAATGCTTGCTGATCTTTTTATGGTAATGAGAAAAATCTTGAGGAATATTGTTTTTCTCAAAAGTGAAAGGGATTGCACTTTTCTATATTTGCATTAGGTATTTCCAGTGTAGAATTGTTGGTCCTCAGTCTGCCACTCGATCTGTCAACTTGGAAAGACCATTGAACATGCTCATCTAAAAAAATGGAGAGCAACTAGTACCTACTTTGCATATCTCAAAGATTGACTGCTGGAATCAAATGAGATTTGATTCATGAGATTTGATATGATTTGATATGATTTGATATGATTGAGTGTTTCTCAAGGTGTGGTCCAGGGCGGGGGTGGTCCTTGAGTTGCTTTCAGGGAGCCCATGAGGTCAAACTAATTTTATAATAACATTAAGAAATTGTGTGCCTTTTTTACTCTCATTATTTCAACATTTAGAGTGGAATTTTCCAGCGACTGGCAACATGATATGTGATATTGCAGCAGACTGAATATAGAAGCAAAAATAAGAACCCATCTATCCTAAGCCAGACATTGTAGAGGTTTACAAAAAGAAAAAAAAAAAGTTTGAGAACTGTTGCTGTATATGAAAGCACTATGTGGATGTGTGGTGACATTGGTAGATAAACTGGGCCTCAGGCAAACAGCCCCACAACAGTAGGCACTGATTGTTCATGGCCTGCCCCATCTCCCAGGCGGGGTCACTTAGTCTGGTGTCCAGGATGATCTCTGAATCATCTTCAGCTGTCTACACTTGCATATGTCGGTCCTGTGTCTACTTTTTTAGCCTGAGAGTCCATAATTTTCAGTCCTTGGTCCTGAAAAGAAGATGTTAAAAGAAGCCAGCTTTAGCTGTTGCCATTATCCCCCCTCTCCCACATCCCATTCCAACTCTGAGAGGAATAGTGACAGTCAATGTGGGGACACCTGGGAAAAGTTGAACAGTGGTTTAAGCCTCTTCTATGACTGTGGCCTGAACTTGGGCATCTCTTGGATTCCTGACCCTTACTTCTCTGTTGTGGAAAAGTGCAGACTTAGGCCAGGTGCTCTAGGCATAGGAGAAGGGCTTTCTCTAAGTCAGTACCTTGCTTTTGTCATTTTTCTGGGCCTCCTGCATCTAGTGCAGTAGGATGTCATAAGACCTGAAGAACCAAACTCAGGCTGGAGACCAAGAAGGGCCCAGAGACTGGTGGCATCATGATGTGGTCTCTGTACATAGAGACCAGGAGATACTACCCAGAGTTCTAGAGTCCCAAACTAGAGAGCTAAACAGGATTTGATCAGACTCTCCTGGCATCAGAAGGAGGCTGTTTGGGATGGGCATTCAGGCCATCTCTGTCTCTATCTTGGACCTTTGGCAGCTGGCCAAATTGTTGAGTGTTTGTAGAAATTATTATTTCCTGTTTCCTACTGCAATTTCTTATGGTATTTTTATTACCTTTAATTGTAGCATCTGTTGAGAGTTACTCATAATATTTTAGTGTTCTTATGAGAATTTAAAACCATTCTAATTATAGCTCACTGCCCTCTATAATTTCTTGAAATAAAACTCATATCTTAGGTATTTACTTGTGCCATATTTCCCTAGTGTCAGTTTTTGGATTGAATTTACATATGTATGTATATAGTACAGTTTTATGTAAGCATTTTTTATTACTTTTAAAAAGTTTATTCAGTGGATAATTTCACAACATTCAGGGTTCCCCTCTATGTAGATACAATTTTTTAAAAAGATTTTATTTATTTATTTTTTTGACAGAGCACAAGCAAGGGGAACAGCAGGCAGAGGGTAAGGGAGAAGCAGGCTCCCAGTGAGCAAGGAGCTCTGTGTGGGGCTCGATCCCAGGACCCTGGGATCATAACCTGAGCGACAGCAGACACTTAACTGACTGAGCCAGCCAGGTGCCCCATAGATAAAATTTTTAATAACAAAATACATATCCAACTCTGAGAATTGGGGAATTTTGTTGCATGATTTAATGCACAATGTTGTCATAAGCTTTATGACTGAGACTATCTTTCCTGTTTGTTTCACTTTGAAAAATAGTTGATGAAATACTGTTTTCAGGAAAGATATGAAAAATGTCTCAAATAATATTTATCCTAGACTGAAATCTGAAATTTTTAATTATGGATTTATATTTAAGGTTATTGATTTAGTGTAGATTTTATGAAAGAACATTTTATTTTTGGAATTTTGTGAAGTAAACATGTTTATATAAGGTAAATTCAATCAGTTCAATATCTCCCCTTTATCATTGTCATAACTATCTCTTGTTTTTGAGGAGTACTCAGAGGTAACCCAAAACTGAAAATGCTATCTACATGTTAGTA